>BGPR01002811.1:33657-46838 GCA_013235015.1 Araneus ventricosus | reverse complement strand
TGGGATGATTTCAGAAGCCTGAGTAAAAACATTTATGGATCAAATATGCATTCCCAGAGTTTCTTGAACGAAACATTTTCAAAAAACTATTTGACAAAAAAAAGATGTCGCTTACCACTAATTTTTAAGTCTAGTATTTATTTAATTAGAAAATCGGTTTTCGGCATTTTATTTCGAAACTCGTTATAAGCACTGCGATTTGTTTTTTTAATTAAAAGGCTACAAATTAAACTTGTTTAATTTGTGGCTTATGTTTAATTAAGAATGCTAGGTTTTGATAATGGCAACTTTTCAGATTTGATTAGATTTTTTAGATCCACTTTATAATGGTCGTATTTTTTGTAGACATCTAGGGATTGATTTGATGTACTTGGGTTTAAATTAACAAATACGCTCAAAAATATTTAAGCTATGTCACGTCATAATACGAATACTTTTTTCATCTGCTGAGCAAGTAATATAAAAACTA
The DNA here is from genome assembly GCA_013235015.1 of Araneus ventricosus. Classification (NCBI taxonomy): domain Eukaryota; kingdom Metazoa; phylum Arthropoda; class Arachnida; order Araneae; family Araneidae; genus Araneus; species Araneus ventricosus. The sequence continues at coordinate 46,369 of BGPR01002811.1, read as the reverse complement.
CGGTTGTAAGATAATATTTTTTGATATTGCCGGTCCATTTTATTCTTTTTAATCCAAATTCGTAATTGATATCTGAAATATTTATCGAACAGAATTTTTGAGTTGTTTAATATATATTTGGTGTCTAGATATTTATTTAGTTACTGATATTAGTCGCAAAATAAAATGGCAAGTTTTTTTAGAGGAAGGTGGTGAAATGAATGAAGATATTTCAGTTCGAGTGCTTCATTCCATTTCTACCACACTTCCTCTAAAAACTTGTAAATTTTTATTTTATTTTGCGACTAAGAATATCAAGTAATAATCGAAATACAGACACTTGACATATGTGCAAAATAAGAAAAAATGCCGTTCGATAAATCGAGTTTTATAAAATACGCATTTCCTTCAAGTTTGAAATTTCGCTCAAATTATATTTATTTGGATGCGTAATAAAATTGAAAAAATCCCTTTCGGCAAGCTTGAAGGCAAAGGTAGATTCCTTTACGTTAATGTTACAAAAGTAATGAAATATTGGATATTGATCAATACATACATAGCCAATGACTTTATTGTTTCCACACATTGCAATATTTACGTCGTGATTCTGTTTTCATGATATTTTTTAACTATATCAAGGTTTTATTCTACTCAAAAGGTTATGCTAGATTTATTAGTCGGTACATTGTTCAATTTTTTTTTTTATATTCCAACACTTTTTTTACATTCAGCGGGTAGGAGTCGTAAAGGAATAAACATTCCAGCAGTGCAAATATCCCCTAGATAACATTAAACCAGCCTATCTGAATCTATAAAAAGAAATTGACACTTGACACGAATGAAGAAAGACTCTAGATTTAAAAATTAATTTATTTAACCATAGGTTACCATATAATAGTGCAAACCTTACTTTTTCATATGCTAAAATCACATGACGAAACATTTAAACAGTAATAGAATGGGCTCATTTAGAGAACTCCCTAGTTGCAGAGATAGTCACTAAATTCTTAACACATAAGAGAATAAAAATTATTAAACATTGTGAGTGGCAAATTTAATTTGCGTGTTTAAAGCATAGGATATTGAACAGTAAATTTAAGTCTCCATCGACGGTCTAAAGCAAATACCCAGGCAGAAAATTCCAAAACAACTTTAAAGTTAATGAGATATTTTTTAATATCAATAAGGAAAAAGGAACTTTTTTAAAATCTTTTTTCGCTATTTTATATTAAATTTATTAAATATTGGTGCCGCCATGTTTAGTTAAATATCATATAAAATTTATCTGTCAAATTAACTAATTATTAAACTAAATATTAATATTAACTGTTTGATTAATTAAAATTAACCAATCACTTAATTAAAATTAATTATTTAATTAATTGAGACGAAATCTTCACTTGTATATATATATATATATATATATAATATAAACTTTTTAACGGCTGTGGTTTTGGGTTCTAGGGGTCATGATCGGTGAAGATCTGCAGAAATTTTCCGGAAGTCGTGTCATGAGAACCATTGCAATAGGTAGACTTCCTATAAGGAATCGACCTAAAAATCTCGCCATTCCTTACACTAACACTTAAGAAGTTGCAATTAGGCAGAGCTTTGATAAACCTACCTATTTCATAATATCGGTATCTGTTTAAAAGAACGATTTGAACGCATTCTTCGTCAAAATTTTATTTTTAGAGTTGCAGACTTTAATAAACTCGTCAGAATACTTTCTTTAAGTTATGTGTAAGTCTTTTTAGAATGCGGTTTCAGTTCCAATGATATTACTTCACCAGGCCTGATTATTCATGTTGGATCCGCACGCCTAAGCTGGTCGAAGTAATTCCTTTGTGATTACCATATCAAAATTTTCATTTGAATGTAGACGAAATCGTATAATTAACCCAATTCAAAATAACACCTTTGTACCTTTATCTTGGTGTTTTTCATATTAGGCCACTGGTCATTTCGATTCGTCCAGACGTGCATGCATGCGAGTCTAGGGCCATGCTGTGTTAACTGAGATCTCAGTTTACATTCTCACCATTTGTCTACAATTCAGATTCCCCAACAACTCGTTAAGTAAACGCGACAGTTTATCTGGCTAATTAAATTTAAACATTTCCCAAACAACAATTCGAAGCATTTTCAAAAAATTCGGAGATTTTTCAAAACTGCTTTTGTGATTCATTAAAGCTTATCGATAAACTCGTCAATGAATCCTTGCGGAGTCTCCTCCAACATGTTGCCATTGTGGTGACGTACTAACTGTCAAAAACATCTTAAGACTGTGTGGTTGTTAATAGACGTCGGTTGAGGTATTTTCGCTCAATCAGTTTCGACTTGTCATTTTTATTGGGACAAATTCCACATTTTAACCTCTTCATGTACTTGGACATTGGTGCTTTCCATGATATTTAGTTTTGTCTTTGATCTGATCTCTTTTAAATTTCTTGTTTTAGTATCTTTGTACTGTCGGTTCTTCCATCTCACTTTTTTACTTGGATTTTAACTAACGATTCTTTTAAGCAAATATTTTCTGTACAGATTCTTGGTTTTCGGCGCAGCTTATCCCATTCGAGGATCTTGTACCAGGTGTCAGAGATCTTGTGCCAGAGAAAGTCAAATCAACTTCCAACTTGAACTTCGTCAATGGACTCATTGAGGTCCGTACGAGCGTAGTGGCGTACTAAGGTCATAGGCTATTGAACACTGAAGCGTATGTCTGCAGAGCATGGCAATAAGGTTAATTGAGTGAAAGCCATCCATGCGTTTCCGTCTGAGTAAAGGAGCTTTCTCGCTTCAATGCCACGGTCATTGGATATAAACAGAATTAGGGAACAAGAACGAGACACTGGGGGAATACTGCGCTCTACTACTCGAAACATTTCTAATCGAGACAAATTTATCGGCACGCAAATATGAATACCAACAAGAGATTTGAATTAAGATCGCATAATGCGTCCTGGCGTTGGGCAGTAATGGACTACCGCAGATTTTGAACTACTTTAAGCTTATCATTAACCTCTCTCTTAATTCTTTTTTGGGAAAGTTAACTAAACAGTTGGATCAACTACTAAGGGGTAAGTTTACTAAGCAATTATTAATCTTAAAATGGACAAATAGTTATCTGCTTCTACATTGTAGTTCATTACTAATTGAAATTTGTGTGCCCAAAACTCGTTAAAATTTGTCCCAACTTCAGGTACTTATTCGTGTGCATTAACCGGGGACCTTACATCAACATGACCGAAAGACTTTTTAATTTTTTGTCTTCCTGACTTCTGTAATTAGATGACATTCTTGGAAAATGTTTATTTCGCATATAATCCGAGTAAGAACCCGTTCATTGTGTCACGTTAGTGGGTTACGCGTAATTTTTAATATGAATGACCTTGCAAATTCAAAATTGCACCAATTCGATGCATGGACCCGATACGCTAATGCAGGAAAAGCAAAACCCGGAAAGGGGAATGTGGACCCCGTACATTTGCCATTCTATCAGCAGTATGCCCGGACTGTTGATAGTAAGGCGAGGAGTTAACCCCTTGCCTTACGTTTTTATTTAACCTCCTAGTTAGATGCCGCCATCCATTTGATATATTTTTGATTATTTCAATCTAAGATGGTAAAGCATACTCGAGACATTAAGCGTGACCAAGTGACTTTTGTATTTAAAATTAAGGTTGGTATCTACAAGTTGGAACACACCGATTTCATCGCCAATATGGTTACCTGAGGAATCGAGCGGATTAGTTCCATTGGCAACCCATCGGCTAGATTGCTTACGTCATGGCAAGCGTTTCGAGTGATTTGAGTTGTTTACATACTACGCGGATTTTTAAATAACTTAAAATATTTATTAAATATTTAATTAAATAATAAAATGTATTTTAATTAGTTTGATTTCAATTAGTAAATAAATGACAAACAGAACTTGGGTTTATTTAGTGATATATTTTTCCGATCATATAATTGAGATTTTTTTCTTTGTCTTGTAATAAAAATCGTTTGCATGGAATTTTTGAAGTTGCACTTGTTTTGAACGCTACTAAGGACAAATGTTCTGCTGCTCCATTAGAGTAATTAAAAGAAGCTGATTCTGTACATTCACTAAGCTAGCGAAGCTACTAGGATCCACTGAAAGCGAAGCCGCTGATGTTTTTTTAAATTAAAAAAATTTGCCCGGTGCCCACTTCAGATGCCGCAGGCATCGCGAGCGCTATTTTTCCTGCTTCATTAGAATAATTAAAAGTAACAGATTCCGTACATTCAGTGAGCTAGGAAAGCTAGTAGTTCTGTTGAAATTCTACATTTAGAACGGGAGGTAGTGCAACGACAAACCACAAACGCAATGGGTTCGAAAAAAGATTAACTTTTAGCTGCTACCGATGCACGTTTGTTTACCATCTTGCTTTGGCGTCTTGGCGCGATGGCGCCATTTTACTATGAGTGTTTTCCAACTTGTAGATAACAACTAAAATGAATTGTTACGATGACTTAATTACGGATTTAAATAATGTACGGAAACAAATGAGCAGAACGTATGACATACGACGCCGACCAAGAAGAGGTTAATCGTTTACGAAATCTAAAAGTGCCTGACGTTAATTTAATACATCAGCCAAAGCATAGGTGATTTTGAAGAATAAATGCATCTATTTACTACATGAGCAGTAAAAATATCCCCGACATCGGTGAAACAAATGTTTAAAAATGTTCTTCTGCTCATGTTACTGAACTACGGCTGAGTGTTTCTGCTTATTTCGTGTAATATGAAATTTTATTTTATACTTGCCTCTTTTCTGAAACGTTTGTTATTCATCGCAAATAATAAAATCGCTCACTACGGAACGTGTTAACTGAAGCGTAACTTCTTAGTTCAATTCCTTTTCATTCATTAAAATCTCAAGAATCAATGACCTTAGTATGGATCTTTTCTTTCTATGTGGATTGAATCGAATCCTAATCACCATTAAGGTATCCGACTGGTTTAAAATCGTCGTTTTTGATGAAATTATCAAAAAATTTTTGACTTAATTTTGTAGCCTGTTTAATCAGCTTTCTAAAACTGTTTCACTTTTTACTCTACGTGAATTACAGATGGAGTTACAGCTGTTTTATTACCGGAACTGTAAGCATTATTTTATGTTGCATGAAAACTTTAAATGCGTTTTCTGAGAAATGATATTTTTGAGGAAAACTGTCGACCGTAACAATGATTTCTCAAAACGTTATTCGAGTATTGATGTGAAATTTTCTGAGATTTTCTGTAATATGTTTGTTTTCCTCTAAAAACTAAGGGCAATTTTGAAATCGAGTATTATTTTTCAGTATTTAAATATGAACGAAAAGCATTTTTTATGAAAAATTACCATTTTAGTGACTATGTTCAGCTATATCTCAAAACTATTTTGAAGTACAAGAAAGATTTTAGAGCATAACACCGATAACTGTCATAAAAATGTACTCCTACAAGGATTTATGTGTATTTAGAATAATATGATTTTGTCTATGGCTGTTAGCGTAAGGCAAATATTTTAGTCATTTTTCTTCAAATTTCTCAGTTTTTTTTAAAAAAATATTATTTTGAAAAGCTTAATTTTACGATATTTTCATAGTTTTAAAACATATGCAGTTGAAAAAAAACATTCCAAAATATAAGTTATTTTTCAAGAAAATGTCTCCGTGCACAGTCGGATACCTTAATCTATCAATTAGCGAACCATCATTCCACCTTCTCATAATTGCTTTCACAAGTTAGAATCTGTTGCACTCGCGTAATCCTGGGTGCCCATTACAAATGTCCATTTGATGCTTTTCGTTTAACAATTGATCGCGGTCACCATCCCACCGGACATTCGCTTCGCTCTAGTGTGTCCTTAATACAATAATTGACTCACGGACAGAATCCACTTCCAGCAGCATAATGATTGTCGGGAATATTCCTTTGTGACGCCTCGCTTGCAAATAAGCTTTTGGAAGGGACAATGACTTTCGTCCGATAATTTTTCCTTGTGTTTTCTCGCATTTTATACGCCGTTTTTACATTGCATACGCCTGTTTTTTGCATTTATTCGATTTTTATTTTCTGTTAGCATCTAAATACGGAAACTAAAAGGTTTAAAATGGACTTTATTATTCGCCTAATCTTGAAGGAATTCGTTCTCGATCCAAAACTCTTTTATTGCTTCAATCTTTTCCTAGAACTTTTATTCTTTGATCAGAAACTGCATATTTTCCAGTAGCCAATATGCTCATTTTATCCTGGTAAACAACCTAGAAGGTTTGGAGGAAAAATTCTAGGTTAAATGTGGGACTAAAATATTTTCCCTTGATGGATTGTGATTATTTGATGTTGGAAGCACAGCGACACTTTTTTTCTTAGCCTTGCATACAACATTGGTTTTTTTTACTCCATAGCTGCTGTACATCGGTTGAGGTACCTTTCGCTCAAGCAGTTTCGACTTGTCATTTTTATTGGGACAAATTCCACATTGTAACCTCTTCATGTACTTGAAGGACATTGGTGTTTTCCATGATATTTAGTTTTCTTATCTTTGATCTGATCTCTTTTTAAATTTCTTGTTTTAGTATCTTTATACTGTCGGCTCATTCATCTCACTTTTTTACTTGGATTTTAACTAACGATTCTTTTAAGCACTTATTTTCGGTACAGATTCCTGGTTTCCGGCGCAGCTTAGGATCTTGTGCCAGGGAAAGTCGAATCAAATCAAACCATATCTGCTGTATGCATACTTTACTCTACGACGCACCACTGATTCCGGGAATAAAGATCTCCGGTTTGCAGTTTGGTTAGGTGTGCGTAGTGGAATCTTTATCGATTCCAACAAAAAAAGGAATGATTTACAGTAGCAGCCTCCTGACAAACTGAGACTGTTACACAATATACAATTTATTTACAGGAAAATCAGATTTATTGTGATCATATTAAAGTAACTATTGAGCTACTATAAGTGCATTTAATAGTGGTTGAACTGATTAGCACTGTGACAAACGATGAAATGATGCGGAACTATTGCTTATACATTTTTATATTGATTGTTTGATTAGATTGATTATGTGATGTAGCTTGCCTTTTGCAGAGAAAAATAGTCTCGAGTCATTTCTGAAGTAAATTTAAACTCGTGAATTCAAGGACGATTGGGCCCTTGTTTGTCTTGTTGGGGGAAAAAGTGCTTTTGCATGACCGACACAAAATGTGTTAACTTCTGAGTAAAACATTCCTTAAGAAGTATTTTAATTGCCTCTCCTATGCGAAATACAATACCCACAGTATGTCAAACATATGCGTGTGATTGAAAGATAAGAACGACCTTGAAATTATCAGAAAACTTTAAAAGTGTTGAAAAATCTAAGCAGTGGCAATTGTCTGCGGAATAGTCTTTAAAAACAATTCACATAAATTTTGCATTTGGGGCCGCCCACAAATGATGTCACGCTTGGAGGGGGTTCGTGAAATTGTGAGTTTGTGACAAGGGGAGGGAGGGGATAACAAGAAGTGTGACATCGCACATTTTGGTTAAAATAAAAACATTTAAAATCAGCAGATTAAATTTTGAAGTTATTTTGAAATTACCAGAATTTGGGGGTACTTTTTAATCGGGGCTACAACAACTTTCATGTTTTTTTTTCACTTATATTCCTTTCTTTTCGAAAAAGGCATTCAGGGTAGGTTCTGAGAATATGGTAGCAGCAGAAATTCTTCACTATTAGAAGAGAACCTCCCCCTGTCACACCCTTGAAATGTCCAACAAAAGATACTTCGCCCCACCTGGGTGAGTGGTAGAACTGGTAGTGGCACAAACAGGTTGATCTTATTGAGGCGTGTTTTTTTTTTTTTTTTTAATTAAATCTGTTTAAGAGTATTTTGTGTTCATAAAGTAAAGACAAGATTTATAGTAAAATATATCAAATTCCAAAATACTACCGTTTTCAATTGCTCTTTTATATTAATATTTTATCACTATTGCATATTAATTAGATTTTTTGTTTTAAACCTTAATCTTATTTCATACAAAATAAGCACACATATAATCATTATTATTGTTATGCTCACAAATGTCATTAAAACACATAGTTAAAGTTTAAAAATAAAATTTGAAATATGATCTATAACGTAGTGCTTTGTTTCTGAACTGCAAGTACAGTAGAATCTCTCTACAACGAAGTCTCCTTACGGCGAATTTCTCCCTATAACAAAATTTTTAATCGGAATGTTAAATAACATTCAAAATAGTCTCCATATAACGAAGTGGTTGTCTCCCTATAACGAATTTTTTCAGACTTTTCGATTTTTGTCATTTTTGAAGAAAGTTGCTAATTTTGTGCAAACAAATCGCTCACACGTGCCTGTTTCTGGAACCACTCGCATTGTTCATTCCAGCGATAACACATAACAATAGAATGCTATGTGAAGGGTAATGAAGTTGTGGGGACCTAGGTTTCTACAGAGGGAGAATCGGGGTGGAGCGGGGGTGGAAACAGCAAATGGTTGTGATAATACGCAATTATGTTTATCCGTACTAGTACATATTATTCTCTAAATTGGTGAATTGTCTTCACTTTTGAGCATTTTATTGATACAATAAAAATTAGTATAATTTTAACAAATTTATAATAAATATTACTTCATTTTTAATTGAGAGTCATAATTAAATATTTTTGAACTTATCGCACATACTAAAAGGTTTGTAACATTAACTTAAATAACTGCAAAAATCTCTAATCTCAGTATAACGAAATTTTCTCTATAGCGAATTTTTCAACTGGAACCAAGCGATTTCGTTATAGAGAGATTCCACTGTATATGTTTATGTAATATAGCGTGACATGTGACAAGGGGGGGGAGGGGGTATGGTGAAGTGTGACACTTTGTGACAAAGGGGTGAGGGGGGTCAAAAATATTGAAAAAAAGCGTGACATCATTTATGGATGGCCCCTTTCCACGCCGACAACTATCCAAGACTTGAAATCTCTGCAAGTCGAGAGGAAGTGTTTTGTTTGGAATTTCCGATACTAAACTTCGCTCGTCAATGCGGCGTCCTTGTGCGCAAGTAGACACTTTTATTTATCTTCGAGGCCCTAAAAAGACAGATCAAACACTGGGTGGGAAGCGAGTGTGTACTTAACTCCTCTACCAACAATGCGGCCGAGTGAAACAATCATCGCACGAAACACGTTCCCTTCACCTTCGCAACAAGGCCAACTCCTTTTGCGAAGAGTCGGAAGGAGGGAGGTATTGTTTTCGGAATGAAATACTGCGTCTCTGTCCAGTACTCTGACCGGAAGAAAATGCCCCCATCTCCGCTCTTTGTGCGAAAGGGCCCTTCACTTTAGACGTGACAAACGAGCGGACAATTTTAAGCGTTTTCGCTTGAAGAAAGTTTCTTTTCCTATTTGTCTGATTCCGCGTGCTGGCAACTTTCCTTTCTTCCACTGAGGATCAGTGGCGAATCTAGGATTTCGGTCTGGGGGGTGGCTGAAGTCACAAACTTTATATTGTGGTGATGAATGTCAAACTTCAAGGCTAAAGTAAACCAAAACTCTTTAACTTTACAGACTTGATTCACCTGGCAATAAGAATCATAAAGAACACTTCAATACTTTCGATAATTTAATAAAAATTACAATAAAATAACTAGCCAAAAAATGTCTTCAACCGCGTCAATGCTACAGGTACAAGTGGAATGACTACAAAAGTAGCAAAATTTTCGAGCCTTTCAAGCCAGAAAGCAATGTTGAAACGTTTTATTATTTTTTTAAAGAGAGAAATTAAGAAAAACAGTTAAAATGAAAATTAAATCAAGAATTCTGGCTTGGCTCGGGGGGGGGGGGGGTGGTAGCCCCCCCCTGGATTCGCCACTGCTGAGGATCAAACTCTGATTAAACCAATGATTCCCAACACGTGTGCTGTGAAATGACAAAAGGGCCGTGAATATATATTCTTTGAAACCTATTATTGTAACCAAAATAAAAAATGGCGGAAAATGTAAAAGGGCAATATTAAAACAAATGAATATATAGAGGTTTCAAAAATATCTGGCAAAAATGGCACGCTAGGTCAGGCATACAGAAACAGATCGTTTATAGTATTGTGAATTCGTATTCCATTCAATCTGTGTTGTACATTTCCTCTGGTGTAGCCTTTTCTTTCACTTAACTCACTGACAAAGATCCCTCTGTGGCGAACCCCCTTTGCATTTCCGAGCCCAAGTTCTCTTGCGAAATGAATTGTCTTTGTAGACCTGATCTACACTTACATTTTTGTCGGATATTTTTGAAACCTATTTGTATTGATTTATTTTAATATTGCCCTTTCATATTTTCCGCCATTTTTTTTTTAATTTTTGGTGCAATAATTTCTAAGGAATGTATATATTTGCCGTTACTTCATTGCAACTGTTGCACAAGGGATTAGAGGTTATGTTGAATTTATGCAGGAGGTCTTAGTGTTATGATCATTCTGCTGATTATCCGCGCAATGCCTCTGTCCCGTCTTCTGCCCCAAGTCCATTTTGTGATGGTAATGATACCTAGGATGCTTCCAATTGATATCTGCTTTTGTTGGGGGAATCTGAATCGGAAGGTCTTGAGTTCTAGGCTGACCGTGCTATTAAGTAGCGTTATTAAAAAATGGATATGCTGATGTGTGCTTTACCAGTGAATTGCACGCTGCGGCCACGCTTTGCGCTGAAGATTTTTCTTCAAGCGAACTCAGATGGGGCCACTTTCCCAACAAAGTTCTCCAGGAAGACAAACCACCCGCATATACTGGAGCTGAAGTCAAGCTTCCACCTCGGAGACTTTTACCTCTCGGTCTAGGTGGGCACTTCGAGGGCGCTTTGACAGCTGTCGCACTTCCCCTGTATCGTGAGTCTTTGGCTCATGGATTGGCTAGTTTTGCTAGACCAAGAGACATTATTTGTCTATTGGTCTTTTTTGTATATTATTTTGGTTGTGGGTCCTGGATTTGTTTGCGAGTAATACCGTTCGTTTTACGTATTGAATCAACTATGTTCTGTAAATTCTTCTAATTGTCACATTATAATGTAATAGTATTTTTCTAGTAGTGTTTTACATTGCATGAAATTTGAAATATTTTATTGCTTGAAATTGTGAATTCTTTAGTTTATATATGTTTTTCTGCCTCCGATTTGTTGAACCTGTCCTGTAATTGTTGCTGATTGCCTTGCTAATCTTTTTGGGTCTTTTGGGGTCCTAGAACCTCTACCTCTTACCCAAGGGACGTTGTAAATATGTATGTATGCAGTTATAGTGTTCACAGACAGACATAATTCCAAAATTGTGTTTTTCGGACTCGGAGAGAAAAGTATTTTAAGAGAAAGTATTGTAATCGTCAAAAAATTCGAACTCCAGATTTTGACGAATGTCCACGTTTTAGACCTTCCCGAGTCCGAAAAACACAATTTTGGAATTATGTCTGTGTGTGTCTCTGAAGATGATAACTCGAAAACTATTAGAGCCAAGAGGATGAAATTTGGTATGTGGTCTTTAAACATAATTTGTAGGTTTCTATAAAAGTTTGGACAAAATCCGTCAACGGGAAGTCTGTCTGTCTGTATGTACGAAGTCATGTGAACACTATAACTCAAAAATTTGAATAGCCAGATGGATGAAATTTGGTACAGTTTTATCGTCATGAATGTAGGTCCGTATAAAATGTTGGGCCAAATCCGTCAACTGGTTGACTGTATGTCGGTCTGTATAATCGCATACTTGTATCTCATAAGTCCTTTGGCTTAGATAAATAAAACTTGATATCGCGGATGCTAACGTTAATTATAGATCTGTGCCCAATTTTCATCTCAATCGGTTAAAAAACAGGTGTTCTAATTGCATATTTAGTTCAAAATGCACCTTACGACTGTGTTGGCGAGGGTTTCGCTTATTTTACTCGAGTATGGTTGGCGTTTGACCTTGGCGGAAATTGTAGCGAACCGCAAACACGCGCTTCGGAAATTATGACAATCCCCAAAACGAAACTTTGTTTTGACATTCTCCAGATGGACTCCTGTGATTAACCAGAGGTGTAGTGAAATGTTGTGCGATATCTATAGTAAGATTTCGTACTCAAAAACGTTAAATAAAGTTGTGGTACCTCAGCGCGCGTAAAAATTGCGAACATGCGCAATTTTTTTTGCACAATATTAAGTTTTTGGGAATTCATAAATTTTATGTTTCATTGTAAATCACCATTTTTTCAAAACCAGGCCTTGGGTAAATGCCCCAAAAACATTTACTTACCAACTGGGTGTTTACCCACCCCACATTACTGGTCGTATGCGAGAAAGTTTCGGGGAGGTCACTCCCGCTGGTTTGGGCTATGTGCATTTCAGTGATACATTAATTGTGCAAAACATACTGTTTATCACTCTACAAATTTATAATAAATTAAAACAAAGGCCGAGATGTCCGAACCATCTGACCGAGGTTCAAAATGATGAGGTCCTCCCCAAAATAGTCCTCGTGTTGCTTCAAAACGGAATGTTAATATAACTAAACCAAATTAAAATTGATAACATTATCTAATATCATTTGCAGTCAATGAACACATTAGAATGTTGGCATTTATCTTTCGACTGGTATAAGAGGCATTTATCTTTCGACTGGTATAAGAGGCATTTATCTTTCGACTGGTATAAGAGGCATTTATCTTTCGACTGGTATAAGATGCATTTATCTTTCGACTGGT
>BGPR01002811.1:0-33647 GCA_013235015.1 Araneus ventricosus | reverse complement strand
CGACTGGTATAAGATGCATTTATCTTTCGACTGGTATAAGATGCATTTATCTTTCGACTGGTATAAGATGCATATATCTATTCGATCTGGCTATTCGATTGGTATAAGATGCATCTGTGAGAGCGATCGAAGAGGCATTAATTCTAAAACAGTATAAATGTAACGTACCTGAAGCGGATACGTTAACAAACTTCTTGATGTGGAAATATTCTTAAAACCGGAAAATTAATAAGGAAAAGAACTGTTTTAATATTAACTGCACCTAATTATCCACAACGAATTTTTTTTACCGGCAAACAATTGTCTTTGCAAACTATGACAAGCCACGTTTCGCATAAAACACGGTATAATTATTTCCAGGAGCGATTCAAGATGAAATATGCTACGAGTGGTTAAAAGCAGTAGTGTGTTTTTTTTAGCTGAAGCGACAGGTGCGAAACATTACATTTCCTCCTTTCATTTCTAGGTTTGACTGAAACAGCAGGAAATTAGAGTAGAAATATCGGCTGGAGAGAGAGGTCGATTTTTAACTGCAAATCACTTACTGCTCAGGAAATATGGCTGGAATATTGCAGATTCTCAACAACAGTTTTAAGTCTTTCCTTGATCAAGGAGGTAAGACCATTTTTGATAGTTAATAAACTGAATATGTATTACAACCGATTTGGATATCAACAAGTGGACATAAGAAGTGTTCTGTAGCGTACAACTAACAGAACAATTCTTTTCACATTTATTTGATTTTATATCTTAGAATAAAGTACAATTTCCATTTTTCAAATAAATGTATTACTAGCTACAAGGATATGCGTCGTGTAGCTGCAAAAGTGGCCATCTCCAAATAATAAATGTTTTGAGAAAAGTGTATTTTCTGTCGCATGTAGTCAAAATTAAATTTAAAAAATAAACTGTATGGCATTCGAAGCGTTTAGGAAATGTGTTCTAGTATGCAATTTATGATGGTGAAATAGTAAGAGGGTCAAATGGACTTATAATCTTTCAAAAAACGTATTTTTGAAAAGTGGATATGGCCACTTTTGCAGCTACACGACACATATTCACATTTCATTTATATGAAACTGAATTAGTCTTTGCTAAGTACAGTCGGATCTCTATTTAACGAACCTTTATTTTGCGAACTTTTTCTTGGAACCAAGAACATTTTGCGAATTTCTTCGCAAAATAACCCCCAAATAGCGAAGCGCATTTTTTATTTAACGAACTTTTTCTTGTGATCCGATATTTTTTTTCCTCCCTATTCCTCAAAATATTTCTAAATATTTCAAACTTATTCTTTCTTTTAACACATTTTATGGTGATCAATGACCTTGAAGCTGGAAAATGTCAAAGTGAAATTGCTTGAGCATCAAAGAAAAAAAAATTAATTCTTCATGGGGTGGATAAAGGCGTGAAAAAAAGGATATTGCTTTAAAATTTGATATTCCTCCAAACAGCTTGTCAACCATAATAAAAAAAATCGTGATAAGATACAAAATTATGATTCGTCAAATTCTTGTTTAAAAGCATGTGTCTATGAAGATGTGGATGAGGCAGTTTTGAAGTGGACAGTGTGAAAAATAAAAACAATACAGCAATGAATTGCGATGAAGACGAAGATGAAAATGATCATGCGGAAATCAACAAACCTTCGTATGATGAAATGCTAAAATTCATTAATTTTAATATAAAATTATTTTTTAATTGAAAATACAGTGTATTCCCGGACAATGTTTTTTATTCTTGTTTTCCTGGCATTTCTTTTTGATTGGTAAAATATATAAAACAAATTTATTAATTTACAAAATAAAGATGTGAGTAATTACTTTTTTTAATAATATTTAGTGTTTATGAATTTAAAATCTGTTTTGTGTAGTTTAAAGTATTTTAAAAGGTGAATCTCTATTTAACGAATTTTCCATATAACGAACTTTTTTTCCGGGATTTAGCGTCTTTGTTAGAGGTCCGACTGTATATCAGCTTGAAGTCGAGTCGTGTTTAACGTCCGATTGACATTGTTTCTTCCTGAAACTTCGAAGCAAGAATAAAAGATGTGTATTGTTGAAACACACCGACATCAGTTTGATGCCACTTGGTTGCTGTTTTTAGTATTCATTGTGTCTATGAACTTATTTAATTTGAATTTACGCAATTAATGCATATTTTTCCTTTGGCAAAAATTTATCTTAAGAATTAAATGCTCGATCTTGCGCAAGAAGCTTCTGTTATATACATATTGTAACGAACATACGACCAAATATGACCCTTGTGCTATAAAACCAAACAAATCTGTTTAGATATAATTTCAAAAATGAGTCCCATTTTCTCTTTCCTGCAATTTCGAAGGACATTTCCATTCTCCAATTAATTCTATACGCATCAATATCATTTTGTGTATTTTAATGAAAAAATTTTAATACAATAGAGAAATATACTGACTGTATAATATTGTCAGTATGCTGCATGTACAGTGTGTCCGTAAAGTCATGGTGCACTTTTGACCGGTCACAGGAAAGCAACGAAACAAGATAGACAGGTGACATTTTCACCAAATAAAAGGAAGACTCTCCAGGTTTGCATACGAGTTCTCCAGGTTTGCATACAGTTCGAGGTGGGCTCCATTTGCTGCCCTACACACATCTAAACGATAGTCCAGTTCTTCCCACACACGGGTAAGGACGTCTGGTGTAACATCCGTGATTCTCTGTTTTAAATGATTAATGTCGTTGATGCGTTCACTGTATACATGTTGCTTCACACAACCCCACAAGTAAAAGTCTAATGGCGTTATGTCCGGGAATCCTGGTGGCCATGCCATGACAGCACCCCTGCCTATCCACCGCTGGGGGAATGTTGTATCCAGAAACTCACGGACAATGTTGCTGTAGTGTGGAGGAGCGCCGTCCTGTTGAAAGATGGCACATTCTGGAAACTGCATGCAATTACAACATGTCAAGGTAGATGTTTGACGTCACAGTCGGCTCCGCACGGTGCGTGGTGTTGCGTCATCGCCTGCGCGCGCACACCGTTGCACTACAGACACTCTTTGGGATACTGTCCAATGTAGAGCAAGTTTCAACCTTTCGTTTCTGTTCGCCAGAACAAGCGTTCATAACTGCACCATGACTTTACGGACACACTGTACTTTCTTCCCTTACTCATTGGTGAAGTTCCTGAAGATGAGGTTGAATTTTGAAGTGTTGTTGTGAATGGACAACTGTTAAAAGGAATAAAAATGTCATTCCCTTCCGCTTTCCAGCAACACACGGTTCAGCGCTGTTCTTTCTTTTACTGAAAAGTTCTGTTTCTTTCGATTTGCATATCTTCCATTCGCAAATGCATATTTTCAATTGAAACTTTTTTCATACTTATCTGAAGAAGTATATTATTCTATAATATTAATACACACACGCGCGCATAATATTCTGTAACGGGATATTGGGAAGTATCCTTAAGTGTTATAATAAAAAGTATATTCCATATTTCATCGAAGCATCCTATATAGCTGGCTCACCGAACTTATTATAGTCTTCAGACATTAAAAATCTGGATAAATGTTGGATTTATACAAAATTGGTATCTCTAAAAATGTGTCAGCGTGTACCTTTAAAAATCTATTTTGATTAAATAGATTAATTATAAATGATTTTGATCGTGGAATTTTCTTATTGCCGCAATCAATTTATTGATCATTCGATCTTGTTTCATACTAGGTATGGTGGAAAATCGAATTATCAAAATCCGCAACTCTATTAAGATTCTAATTTAAAATTCGCTCCTTAACTCTTTTCTTTGCATTTTAATGAGACGATTAATCTGTTTTGGCAAATGTGTTGTATCGATTCAACCGAAAGTCCATGAAGCAGTTGAGATGTTTATGGATTTCGCAATTTTGTATCAAATGATAATTTCTTTGAATGACTTGACAGAACTGAACTTAAAATTGCTACAAAATAAGCTCTGGATATTAAAACGGTCCATTTTGGATGCCCCGCCAAATGGCCTATAAAAAAAGAAAAAATCGCATATAATATCCATAACGGACAGCATGCCTCAATTGTTGAGGCAAATTACGTAGTTAATACAAATTTTAATACTGTTTCTTAGCAAACCAAAAGTTATCAGTTTCCTTTAAATACGCAGTAATTTTTTCGGCGTATTAACTTACAAACCGCACGTATTGTATAGCAACGGATTCGGAAACCTTCCGCGCTTTTGCGCATGCGCCGGGCGGAGTTATTTTCATCAAAATAGGGAGAAAGTGAAGAATGGAAGGGTGAGATATTTACATTTTACTGAGCGTGATCTAACAAAGAACTCTAGAAATGCGCTCATATGACTCATTGCCTGTAAAATCGTCCAAAAATGGTAGTCTCGGAATCCGTTGCTGAACAGTAATAGGGAAATGGATCCGGTCAGTGATCCTACTTTACTTGATAAAATTCCTCATGTCAAATTTTTTCAAGACTATTAAGTTTTACTCGATGATTTAAAATATATTTTATTGAGTATATTTTTACATCTTTTGTCCCAACACTATCATCTTTCTTTTACCTTGATGCTATCTTAAACTTTTGCTTGGCGCAGTATAATCAACACTATAGCTTTTGAGCAAACGAATCGAACAAAACCAAGCCAAGCCGGTTACTGATCCGAAACACTAAACACAATGCAGATAGAAATGGGTTTGGCAGTGTGTTTTAACCCCTTAACTGTTGTGCCCGAGCTCCACTCGTGCCTCGAATTGTATCCCAATTAAACTTATAAGCTAAAATTTTGTCATTCTTGGACGCTATAACTCGATGCAGAAATGAGCAATAACCCCTTTAACATCATTTCGGACTCGTAGTTGAGTCAACACAACACATTCCCACAGCAGATGGGCGTCATCTTATTAAGTGGTACAGAAAACAACACGGGTAAGGAGTTGAAGATGGAAAAGGACGCATATTTTTATACAAGATTTTTTTCCTTGGGTATATTATAGCTAGTTTTCGGTTTGAACTATACTAACCAAAATCATGCTAAAAGTGAACTCAAATGTTCTTACGAATTAATAACTTTACCGGCGGTTTTGAATTGAAGTAACCATCAATGGAGCCACTAGATGAGAAAGAACACCCATTAGAACGTCCACTCATTAACATGAAATTTTATAATAGCGAGTATAACTTGCAGGCTGAACCGTTCGAAGAAATGATTTTCTTGACGAAGCAACCGCGAACTATGGTATAGGAGCAAAACCCACCTCGAACCATTTAACATCGCATGTCAGTTGGCAGCGAAGTTGGAAGCGCTTTGGAATACATTTCGATTTGAAGATTTGACGTTACAAGTTCGAATGACGTTCTCGGGCAACGACGAACTACACTCGAACACGCCCAAACGTGAACTGCGAATCCTTTTGTGTCCGCAGAAAAACTGACAGGATTTGGATCGCCGCTAGTGATTCCGTTCTCCGTTCCGAACTGAGAATCCCGTCCACACCTTTGTACCAGCTTCTCGCTAGTGGTTCGCGAACTGTTCGTTCCGAACTGAGAACCTCGTCCACACCTTTGTACCAGCTGCTCGCTAGTGGTTCACGAACCGTTTGGCTCGCAAGTGTATACGCGCCTTAAAATGCAAATGTGAAATGAATATGAATGACCTCTTGGAATAATATCCCCAACAGACCCTCGAGTGAAGGACTGGCCCATGATGCAGACCCCTTTCCCGGGCATGGCCATGATCGCAGCCTACATCTACTTCGTGAAGGTGGCGGGACCGCAGTTCATGAAGAAGCGAAAGCCATTCGACCTCCGGCTGCCCATGGTCATCTACAACTTCATGCTGGTCTTCATCAGCCTGGCACACTTCTTGGGGGTGAGTCGCTGCACAACAGTTGAATAAAATGTAATACTAATTAAAATTATGGATTTTCTGACGAAATTTTATGGATTTTTCTAGCTCGGCTGGTACAGTTATTTCAATGGCTACAGTCTCAAGTGCCAGCCAGTCGATTATTCTAACAAGATTGAAGCAGTCAGAGTAAGTAACAAAACAAGCTAAGTTTACTGATCCATTTAACACGTTAAGAGCTATATCAGACACCGGTGACTGACGCCATACTTTCTGTTCGGGCATCGTCAGTCACCGGTGACTGACGCCATACTTTCTGTTCGGGCATCGTCAGCCACCGGCGACTGACGCCACACTTTTCGTTCAGGCCGCTGGCGTTATACAATTAAAGAAATTATATTTTTCTATTAATAAATTTTAAATAATTTGAAGATCATAAAAGAATGTACTTAAATATCACTTGTTACCAAAAAATTAATGAACATTATTAAAACACAGTATACACAAATGTCTTTTTTTTTTCTGTTCGAGGTCACCAGCATATCGATGAAAACTGATATCGCGGACTGAACTAAAAGGGTGCAAAAAACAGGCTCGGCGTTTAACGTGTTAAAAAATGACAATCTTTCGTTTAAGTATTTTGTAAGCAACTTTTTAACTAGAAGTGGACACTTTATATTTTGTTTACTTCGCTCCATACTTGTTATCTTAAAGTTTGTCGTTTTTAAAGGTAGGTATGATAAATTTATTTCGTCGATTACGGGGAGGAAACGAGTATGGCACAGCGTAAACGAAAAAAGTTACTGTCGGTCAACGGTAACCGGCAACGTTCTTAACGTGGTAAAGATACAATTCTTAACAACTTTAAGTTTTATGAATTAAAAGTACTGATAGGCACAGGAAGCGAGTTTGCCAATATCACTTGTTAGTCTCGTAAAGTAGAGACAGGCAGCTTGAGTAACACGAGTTATGAAGAGCTGCTGGATAATGAGCTAAAAGCGTCCTGGCTTATCGCATGCAGTGGAGTTTCTATGAGATGGAGCATTTCAGAAATGACGAATCGTATAAGTTAAAAGAGTCATTTATTTAGACGACCACAGTTAAGAACATATTTACAGATCACATTTCCATTTAACAAAGTTGATACTCGTCCTACATCTTATAGGTACAGCAACAGCTTACATGGCACTGAAGTCTCTCCGAGGAGACAATGCTTAGAGGACCTACAGACTGTACCTCCTTCTCTCTTAACTGACATATGAACATTTAGTCCTTTTAACTTGTTTTTTTGCTTTCTGTACATCCGGCTCATTTCAATTTCGTTTTCACATTTTCATTGAATTTTAAAATTTTTAGTACCACTATGTTGATTTTTAACATTCGACTGGCGCAGTTTAGCCAAAAATGGCTCTTGCGCCATTAAACCCCAAACAACCAAACCTCTTAAATGACATGGTAGAGACAAGCATATATACTCTGCTAATAATCAGATCCACATATCAGCTGCGGGAATCGGATAGACAACGTCATACGATTCCGATTAAATAGCTGCTAATATATATATATATATCAAGTGAAGTGACTAGTTCAAAGAAATGACGTAAAAATCTTAAAGAAAGCATGCTTCGAATCTTAGAGTAAAGGTACGAGAGACAATTTAGAAAAGATTCAAGCTTCGTAGCTTAAAATGCAGAATTTCCCAACAAGTACGAACAAAACTGGAAGTAAATTTAAAGACTTTCTTTGTGGAACTTGTTAAATAAAAAAAATCGGGTATTTTGAAGAAACTTGGTTCTTTATCACGAACTTAAGTGATATCCCGTGTGTGCAAGAACTGGATAATTTAAAGTAAAGTCGATGTTACAAACCCTTTTATATTTAAAAAAGTTTAAATGTGTAAGCCATAAATATATCTGAGTAACATTTAGTTACAAATTATCAACCACTAGCAGCGTTTCTATTGTCAAACAGTTTCTTGGCACAGTTTTCACTATACTATGTATTATAAGGACGCAAGATTTTTTTTATTGGGAACTATTATTATCGATGAGACGGGCAGGATACTGTTCTTCATACAATATTTATAAGTTACACCACATTTTTCAGTAATTTATTATACAATTTTTTTATATAAAATAAGCAATCGCAAATATTTTAATAAAATCTTTTTTTGTGGTAATGAATCCAAAGATATACTAATCGAAATGTGTCTTTCTTTTCAGCTGGCCCAAATAGGATACTTGTTTTATTTAACAAAATTTGTAGAGTTTGCAGATACGGTGAGTAAAACACGAATTTCTTATTAAAATCAATCACGAATTCTTAGTGTTTTGCCAACCATGTTCCATTCTCTCGGCTATTCATAATTTACGGTTTTGAATAAAAATTTGCGCGTGAAAATGCTTTTTCTTGCTTAGGATTCATAATGCCGAATCTTTGATTCGCATGTTTGGGGAAAGGAAATCTGTCGAGACTAGAATCAAAATTTATGAACTTGTTTTTTAAACAGCCTGAATTTCCTTCTTCGTGCTGTATCTTTCTTTTCCATTTGTCAGGATTAAGCCAACGCAAAAATAAATTAACATTAGACTCTTAGCGATGCATATATTAAAGATTATCGCAATACCGATGCTTTGACGTTAAGAAGTTTATTTATTTAAAGAAAAGCACAATACAGAGAACTCCATTTTCAGAGTGCTGACAAACACACAAAGAACAAAAGCCACAATGAGTAAATAAAAAAAAATATGCCTTAGAAAGCAAAAAGTAGAACACAGAGAATGCATAAAATCATAAAACTTATGCAAACGTATACAGAATTAAAAACGAAAGCACCTAATCGCAAAACTTTAAGACGCACTATGACAACAAAAGCCGTATTATTTCTTTTTTAAAATTTAAAGTCCATTTCCAAAAAGCAAGGGTCAAAAAGTCAAAACACGCAAACACCGAGTCTAATAAAAAACACACCAGGAGTTTAAAAACGTAAATACACACTTGAGATTTAAAAAAATGCAACACTTAAGATAAAAATAAACCAAACACGGCGCCAAAAAACTGGTCGAATACATAAGAACACGGAAAATGAAATAGCGTAAAAATCTAAAATGTTGTAGAAAGGCAAAATAAAACATATCGTGTATTTAAAAGATGCCAACATTTCGGCTTAAAAGCACCAAGAGGCATATTAAAAATGTCAAGTTCATCAGAGAACGTGTTAAAAATTTTATAAAACCTATATAACGAGAACCTGTTTACTTATTATATTTGTCAAATGTTTGGATATGTTTTTCTCCTTCAAATCTTATTTCGATAATTTATAACAAGATGTATTTAGGTGGTACTGTCTGCTCCAGAAAACAGAGCCTATAATGATTTTACTCCGCAGAAGGGAGATACGCAACAAGTGAGAAGAGCGCTTCCGTAATAGCACAAAATGCCTTACAATATTCATATATCTTCACGATATTATACAGCATTCAGAATATCAAACAAAATCGTGGAGATATCGTGCAATATCTCGTGCTAATGGGGTTTTCTGGCGTTCTTCGTAAAGCACCTTTCTCTTTAAGCATTCTTTTTCCAATGTTAACCCCTTCAGACCTGGTGTCTGGTATACCGGACATCAACTTTGAACAACTCCTATTAAGGTATCCGACTGTGTTGGAGACATTTTTTTGAAAACTAACTTATATATATATATATTGCTATTTTTCATCTGCATATGTTTTAAAACTATGAAAAAATTGTAAAATTAAACTTTAAAAATAATATTTTTTAAAAAAACTGAGAAATTTGAAGAAAAATGACTAAAATATTCGCCTTACGCTAACAGCCATAGACAAAATCGTATTCTAAATACACATAAATCCTTGTAGGAGTACATTTTTATGACAGTTATCTGTGTTATGCTCAAAAATCTTTTTTGTACTTCAAAATAGTTTTGAGATATAGCTGAACATAGTTACTAAACTGGTAATTTTTCATAAAAAATGCTTTTCGTTTATATTTAAGGACTTAAAAATATTTGATTATAAAATTGACCTTAGTTTTTAGAGGAATACATCAAGCATATTACAGAAAACAATCTCAGAAAATTTCATATCAATACTTGAATAAAGTTTTGAGAAATCATTGTGACGGTCGACAGTTTCCCTCAAAAATATCATCTCTCAAAAAACGCATTTAAAGTTTTCATGCAACTTAAAATAATGCTTACAGTTCGGTAATAAAACAGCTGTAACTCCATTTGTAATTCACGTAGAGTAAAAAGTGAGACAGTTTTAGAAAGCTTATTAAACAGGCTACAAAATTAAGTCATAAAAATATTTTTGATAATTTCATCGAAAACGACGATTTTAAATCAGTCGGATACCTTAATTCAATAATTGACGTTTTTTTAAAAATTTGATTCTCGGTTTTCTTAGAAATATAATCGTTGAAAGAATTTTTAGTTCCGGGAAACATATTTACAAACCCTACCCTTATAGAACTGAGGCAGGAAATCGGACAACATGATTGGCTCGCTTCGCCGAGAGCCTATGACGTCGTTCTTTGCTCTCGTACGGAAATTATAACAAAACAAGCGATTGAATGTGGACTTTGAATTAGTTTAGATTTCCGTTGCTTGGACTTCGCGAATTTTGTTCTACGATACGCACCTACGTAGCAATTTTATTTAGTCTAACGATCATCCTATTTTTCGTTTTATTATTATTGGCCTTAATAATAATAATTAATAATTTTACTATTATTTGGCATTAATTATAGTTAGATTAGTTGACTTTGAAACATCAAATAAACTATTTTCACTGGAATGACGTCAAAAAAACCCAACAACATTAACCTGTTAGTTAATATCCTTCAAACAAAGTTGTTAGCATTAGACTTGTCATTAGTATAATTTCTTACAGTGTGGGATGTTTTATTTTTTGATATTTTAAAAAATAATTTCATTTTTAAAAATATTAGAACCCACGGAAGAATGTTTTCTGTGCTCAACTGTGGGAAAACGGAGAAAAGCAGGACGACTCTTGTTTTGTTATGATTGCCGTACGCTACGTGCGAGAGCTGAAAACGACGTCACTGCCCCACGTAGCCAATGGAATTGGCCGATTTCCTGCCTCAGTTCTATTAGGGTAGGGTTTGTAAATATGCTTCCGGGCATGGAATCATTTCAATTTTTTTAGTTTTTCCAAAAAAAAAAAAAAAAAAAAATCGATAAAATCATCGTTCTTCCCAAAATGGAGCTCAATGGTGAATTATGTTTTTCAAGTAATTTCTTGCTTTTAATCCTTTTTTCACCATTTAAGTCTTCTACAATAGTTTATTGTTCTTTGAAAACCATTTTAAAGTGAAATTTGCGAGATTTTGTCTTTTTCAGTTGAGATATCCGGTATTGTCCGGATGCCGGACAATGGGGTAACTTCTTTAATTTTTCATCTACAGGCTTGAAATTTCATTCATGCTTTAACCTTTGCAGTAGTACACAGTACACCAAAGGAAAAATTCCAACTCCGTTATTTATTAATTCCGACTGAAGGGGTTAATATTAATTTTCTTTCTGAATCGTACTATTTTGTTTTAATTTGAAACTTTGTTTGAAATGTTTCTATATATTGCTTAGTGAATAAGAAGCGCTTGCTTCCTTCATTGCATCTCGCCCCTATTTTGGTGAAAATCAAAGCCGACTCGCGCATGCGCAAAAGCAGGGAAAGTTTCCGTGTCTGGAAACGGACCGTAATGAATGTTGAAAGAAATGACTCTAGATTCAGGAGGGAAAAAGCTTCCGCTATAAAAATGTTTTTTGATATAACTCGGAATGGAGCTCTGCTCACGATGTTAAATGGAAGTGAAGAATTCAGATTTGGTCGATTTTGAAATAAATGTCGGAAGTTATGATTTATACTGTAATAAATGTTGGGTATCAAATTTAAAATATTGCCATCATCTTTATAGTATAGTGAATGTGCTTTCTTTACCATTCCTTTCAGATATTCTTCGTGCTGCGCAAGAAAGACAATCAGATCAGCGCTTTGCACGTCATCCACCACAGCATCGTGCCGTTCAGCCTTTGGTTCGGAATCAAATTTGCACCGGGTGAGTTCAGCCTCTGTTCCCTGGCACCGAGCGGCCAACTGTCTATATCTAAAACCAGCGGGAGTGCTCTCCCCTAAACTTTCTTGTATACTTCTCGAAAAAGGTGCTGTTCCTCCTCCCCCCGCGTGGATAAAAAAAATTCGAACCTATTGTTACCCAGGATCCAGTGACTATCAGAAAATATTTAGGTAAAGAATCAAATTCAAAGAGATGCGTTCCGATTAAATGCATACTGTAATGTCTTGGCCTAAGTGTGACCAAATAATTCAAGCTTAGGTTGGCCTAAGTACTTTTATTTCATACAGCAATAATTAAGAGACACTTCTCGCAGAGAAGTCTTGATTAAATATGACTATTTACAAAGGAACAAACAAATCATAGTTCTAAAACGTCAAAGTTCCATGAGAAATTAGTCCAGGAAGACTAGTAATTATCGGATGGATAACTTCCACCTATCCACGTGATACCAAACTACGAGACTACCAAGAGTGCCCGCAAGTTCATGAGCTGAGAGTCCGGGGAAGCCGATTCCTCGGGGTTGTCTACCAAAGTCCGACTTCAGTCGGGACTTTCAATCCGCTGATCACACCGCTTTCTACGGTACTCCGGAGCCTGAACTCGTTCGAGAGTCCTCCAAAAAAATAAAATCATCAAATTCTCTCCGTTCCTCAGTTTTTATTCACTCCTTTAGGGGGTGGATGAAGTGGTGAAGCTCCTCCTATCTTTCCCTTCACTGGATAATCGTACTCTGGTTGACCAACAACTCACCTTCCGAGTGGTCCACCTCTTTATTCTGGGAAGGTTCTTGAGTTTCGTCACCACCGGCCTATTCAGGAATCACCAAAAGGTACCGCTAATGTCCGCGCTGACAGTGATTTATTCCTCGACATTATGGCGGCCCTCTGTGTGAAGTCCTTCTCCTTGCGCCCGTCTCGTTAGCGATGTCCAGGTGCAACTCTTCTGCTGTTTACCGCCAATATCAAAAGGGCCGACACTTTTTTTCTCATGGGAATTAAGCTCGCGGGAAGGAAACATTACAATACTGATTTCTACTCTTGCTGGCTCAAGGACAAGTCATATAATCCTTCCGCGTGCACAGATTGTTACCCGTACGCATGCGCGTGGAGAATCGGATGAAGAAAAAGCGCCAAGATGGAGTCAATAAATATCGTGCACAGAAGATTGCGTCCAGTACGCATGCGCGTGGAGATGGTGGACCCGTTGGAGATGCGATTATACAGACCGACAGGCAGTCAACCTTTTGATGGATTTTGCCCAAAATTTTATACGGACCTACATTCATGACGATAAAACTGTGTATGAAATTTTATCCATCTAGCTATTCAAGTTTTTGAGTTATAGCGTTCGCATGAGTTCGGACATACAGACAGACACACTTCCCTTTGACGGATTTTGTCCAACATTTGATAGAAACCTACAAATTATGTTTAAAGACCACATACCAAATTTCATCCCCGTAGCTCTAATAGTTTTCGAGTTATCGTGTTCACAGACACACACACACACAGACATAATTCCAAAATTGTGTTTTTCGGACTCAGGGAGGTCTGAAACGTGGAGATTCGTCAAAATCTCGAGTTCGAATTGTTTGACGATTACAATACTTTCTCTTTGTATACGAGAAAGTAAAAAACTAGTTTACGAAAAGTAGATTGTAGCAACCTTTTAATAGGGGATATTCTTTACTACGACGATTCGTATACAGTGAAACCTCGCATAACGAGCAAAATAAATTGTAGAAACGAGCAACGTTTCGCCTATCGAGTGACGAAGAGAGGGGAATTCCCGGAGTTTGCGCCTGCTACTGTCATATCCATGGAGCACTTTTTTGCTTTAATTCTTATCAAACTAGGCGTCTCGTACTGGTGCGTGCACTTTTAACTGTAACCTGTTTTAACAGTTAATCGAATGAGATCTTTCGTTTTGATTTCCTTTTTCTAGTAATAAACTTTTTGAGTGGAACGAATAACTTTGGATAGTTTCCTTTTTTTTTGTTTCCATGGTCATGGTTTTTTAAACTTTTTCAGCCGTGCATTTTCAGTTGTTGAGAAACGCTACGTCACAAATGTGACGTATTTGAGTGACGTAACGAATTGAGTGACGTATTTGAATCAATGACGTAATATAATTGACTTATTTCTTTTAATAAAGATAACAGAATAGGTACATCAGTCCTTGTTTAGCACTCATTCCGCTTTTCATTTCTGCAAATCCAATCCGCAGTTCCATGCTGGTTGTTTCTGCATAAAAGATAAGATGATGATTCAGGCTCCTTAACGATCTTGTATATAATTTTCGGTACTTTTCCGTTAGCCGATCGCAAGCGAAAAATCGCCAAATGTAGAATTCCGCCAAATTTCTTACAATCATTCTCTTGGCGACTTGGCTCGCGTTTGGTTCACAATTGGCGACATTTGCGCCCGGCTAACGGAAAATCGCTTCTCTCTTGGCGATTTGGCTGGTTCATAATTGGCGACATTTGCGCCCGGCTAACGGGAAAATCGCTTCTCTCTTGGCTGTTCACAATTGGGACATTTGCGCCCGGCTAACCGAAAAGTACCTAATTTTCTTTGAATAAAAGGTTTTACATAAAATTTTATGATTTTATATGGATTTCTATGGGAAAAATTGTTTCGCATAACAAGTAAGCTTCTGGAACGAGTTATGCGAGGTTTCATTGTTCTACACCTTGCACGTCTTTTGCGACACGTTGCGAATATTTCATATATTTAGTTCTTGTATGCTGTCTCTTCTGTTAATTGATATTTCTTTATTCAAAGCGATGCATATAGAATTCGTAGTTTATGAGCTGTCTTTGTAGAAACAAGAAGCGGGATGGAAATGTGTCGGTTAGCCGGGTTAATTGAAATTTGAGCCCATAACTCTCCTATTTCTCTACCGATTATGCGATTATCGTCTCAGTATCTATAAAAGATTTAAATATTTGTTTTGCTAAATTTTGATTCGATGTAAATTCTGCAGATAGAAGTAAGCCTATCATCGAAGAGAATGTTTCCATAGTAGTTTAATGCAAGTCTTGAACATTTGGTTAAAGGTTTAGAGCATATTTTGTCTTGATCACTGGTAATTATGAATATGCATTGTCTTAATATGTAATGTAATTATCATAATACGACTGGCTTTACTTTTTTATATTCGTTAAAAAAGTGAAATATCCACAGGGCCGACATTTTATTTTCGACTATCTTTTACTTACTATATTTTCCCACTACACTGTTAATGCTTTTAGGTTATTCAGGAATAAGGGAAGTGGCAGTTGGCAAGCAGATGTGAAAACCAACAAAGATACTTTGCTAAATAAATTTGCATATTTGTGTAAATATAGCCCGAAAACTGCAAATTAATACACCGTTGATAGCTTTAAGCAGTGGCATTTTCTACCCAGATGAGAATAAATCTTCGTGTATAAAGTTTAGTTAACCTCCTTCCAAATTACAGAAAAAGTAGAATTTATCCGAAAGAAAATTTAATCGCATTCTATTCAGATCCCCCCACCAAAAAAAGGAATTTAGGTAAGAGGGCATTCACCATTTCAGCAGATAAAAGAGTAATGAAAGTTATATAATAGGCATGAACATTAACAAGCGTTTGCAGCCTATTGGATCTTGAGCCACAGAACCCAATAAACAAGATCCAGTGGATTGGAAATTGAAACCAGCGGGAGTGGCCTCCCCTAAACCTTCTCGTATACTTTTCAAACATTTGTCATTTTCCTTCCCCCTGCGTTGATCAAAAGTTCGAACCAACTGTAACCCAGAATGCAATGACTATCAGAAGGTTTTTCATTGTAGATTATAGTGATAGTAAAATATTGAGGTGAATAATCATATTCAAAAAGATGCGTATGTATTAAAACTTCGCAACATTTTTTATCAAACTCTAGCAATGCGAGTGCCGCGTGCGGAGAAGAAAACAGGAGAATAGCTTGCTCGCTGAATAGCTTACGCATGCGCAGAGATTGCTTCCAGTACGCAAGTAAAACCAGACTCCCTAAATGTTTGCTTCCTTACAAAATCTCGCCGCCATAATTGGTTTTTGGCAAACGGCCAAGTTTTCGGAGTGTCCCTTCTTTGCACAGGCATTTCTACCATTACGCATGCCCATGGAGTTAAACAAGTATGCGATTATACAGACCGACAGACAGTCAGCCCGTTGGTGTATTTGGCCCAAAATTTTATACGGACCCATATTCATGACGATAAAACTGTGTACTAAATTTTATCCATCTGGCTTTTCAAGTTTTTGAGTTATAGCGTTCGCATGACCGCGCACAGACAGACTTCCCGTTGACGGATTTTGACCAAAATTTGATAGAAACCTACAAAGCATGTTTAAAGACCACATACCAAATTTCATCCCCGTAGCTCTAATAGTTTTCGAGTTATCGTGTTCACAGACAGACCGGCATAATTCCGAAATTGTGTTTTTCGGACTCGGGGAGGTCTAAAACGTGGAGATTCGTCAAAATCTCGAGTTTGAATTTTTTGACGATTACAATACTTTCTCTTTGTATACGAGAAAGTAAAAATGTTTCTCAGTAACTATTCTTTATAACTCTCGTTGGTTGATGTTGCATCCCGGTAATTGATCTTACAAGCAAATACCTATTCTAAAAAGAAAATATTCTGGTGCAAATCTTATAAATCCATCTTCTCCAATGACGAAACGTTATCAAATTTAAAAGCGTCAATCAAGATAATTTATAGTCTCTCAACATTCACAGCACAGCCATATTCAGTAGGTATCGGACTACCACGGCATTGATTCAAGATGAATCTTAAATTCAAAATAGCAGCATTAAAGAGTGAAACTATTTTAATTTGCAGCCCGTTGTGTGCATAACTGTGTTAGAACTGCACTCACTTTCTTCTGCCTCTTTCCAGGTGGTTACAACGCCCTGTTTCCCTTCCTCAACTCTTTCGTCCACGTGATCATGTACGCTTACTACGGAGTGGCAGCTCTCGGGGAGAAGTACAAGAAATACCTCTTCTGGAAAAAGTACATGACGTACATCCAACTGGTAAGAATCTGAAACTCATTATTATGCGAGGGGTGGAATCTGCTTTCTGGAAGTAGATTCTTGGGAGCGGAATCGAAATCGAATAATCGCACATATGCACACGATAAAGAAGTGTCAGAAATTCAAATTTTCGTTTTCAATCTCTTATTCAAGATTTTCTCCATCAACCTAATCTTTCATACGTAATCGATACTCAACTATATGAGCATGCACAATATCGCTGGCGTAGCTGCAACTTTTGTCGCCCGGGGCGAACTTTTAGTATGCCGTCCTTCTTTAGCTACATAAACCTCCAAATATCAAAATAAATTCCAGGAAGAAAATTAATTTAATAACGCGATTCGTCGTTTGACGCCAGGTTGCGAAGTCGCGCGTCCGCCACCAGACTTGCTTTCGCATATCGGCAATTTACCGAAAAAAGGCGAAAAATATGAATTACAATAGAATTTTTTTTATAAATTCAGTGATTGAACTAGTGCCGATGCTCTTCTGAGTTATAGAATTGTTTTCCTACGTGTCTGATTTTGCAGCCCCTTTCCAAGTGCCGCCCTTGGCGAACCGCCTCCACGCCCCCCTACCGATACGAAATTGACAATATTTAGGAGAGCAAGATAAAGAAGAGGTCAAAACTCCTCTTCCCTTTCCAAGTGCCGCCCTTGGCGAACCGCTTCCACGCCTCCCTACAGGTTGGCAATATTTAGGGGAGAGCAAGATAAAGAAGAGCTCAAAAGTCCTCTCCCCTTTCCAAGTGCCGCCCTTGGCGAACCGCTTCCACGCCTCCCTACAGGTTGGCAATATTTAGGGGAGAGCAAGATAAAGAAGAGGTCAAAAGTCCTCTTCCCTTTCCAAGTGCCGCCCTTGGCGAACCGCCTCCACGCCTCCCTACAGATACGCCATTGGCAATATTTAGGCGAGTAAGATAAAGGAGAGGTCAAAAGTTCTCTCCTCTTGTTTCGAGTGCTGTAATATAAAAATGATTGTGGCAGTAAAATGAGGTTAGAAACGAGTCAAGATCCTTCTTTTGCGATTAATAATGAAAAATGGAAATGGTCGTGATCAGTAGGGGAAGTAATGCCGAATCCATCTTTTAAAAAAATATTTCGAAACATATTGACAAGGAAGAAATAAAGCGCTAAATAATTGCGCATAGGTGAAAAATAATTCATTGCATGAACGTCAGATAAAAAAAATGGAAGGTGCTTTAAATTTTCAGTATTTTTAACTAAGCCAACTTTTACAATTTCCGCAGTCACTGCCAAGTGGTTAAACCGTTTATGGCCTGTTGGCAAAGGATCGGCTTCGGGCCAGGACAGAAAGCCGCCGTATCATATCCCTGTACCCGCTACCATTCCGGTCACTGAAAGTTTCGATGGGAATGACTAGAGAATTTTATTGAAATCAAATTATTTATATATAAAGAAATTTAGACTACACTCGCGGGTTCGAGACCATATTCCATCGGAATCTCCTATGCACGCGGAGTTAAAGCACGCTTAATCCATCCGATTGTGAAACATCCTCCCACTGGTGTGATGAAGTTTGAAGAGGTGTCAGCTTGGGAGCCACCCTCGTCATGTGACTACGGTTCAAAGTTTCCAGAGTTGCCCTCGGATATCTTCTAACGCAGCTTCAAAACGGACATTCGTCAAATTAGTCAGGCAAATGGCAATCTTTTAAAAAGAATTTTGTCCACAAACACAATAACCCAATGGCAAATTTGGTCGCTATAACACATAACCAGCAATGTAAATCGAGGTTAAAATTGTACATATGCAAGTCACATGAACCCTTGGAATCTTCATCACAGTCGATGCTCTAGTGTTCCAGTAGTAGTATAGCTAATGTTGGCGGTGGTAAAATACGAATCCCCCCCTAAAAAAACTAACTTTTGTAATTAATGAAAAAAATGACGGGAGTCTGTCTTTTTCAAACAGCCGCTGATGTTAAAGGCGTAGGACTACTCGTGATTCTCTTTTGTTTCTCGAAGTTGCTCGCGATTCTCTTTGTTACTCGCGATGCTCTTATTTCTCTGAAATACTAATGTATGGAAAATTGGCGAAATAAAATGAAACTAAGGTTACAATGAAAATTGTTTTATTTCTCTTAATAAAATATATTACAATGTCATGTTTTTTGTTTGGAATTCTTCAATCGTGCGTGAATATTTTACAATTCTGTGTAGGATCGGTCGATGATATGAAAAGTAACATACATAATTTAATAATTCGAGACTAATGTTTCATGTAAAGGTTAAATCGATATATGAATTCTCCAGAGTACTTCAATTAAACTACAATGCCGATTTTCAAATTTTTTGTAACTTCTATTGTTATTCTTTATCTCTAAAATAAGACATTAGTTATGTTTTTAACATATGTAGTTACCGAGATATAGAGGATCTTCCATACCACGTTTTTTGTGGCGTTTTGGCGTGTGAATCAAATTCTGTCTTGAGAGTCCATTGGAGAGGAACGTAGTTCTATGTTAGAAAAAAGTGTCTTCGCATCTTTCAACAAAAATCGTTGAAAATGCTGAATATGAACGAACCAAAGCATTGAATGACAGCATTTCTATCTGAAATTTTATTAATTATATTTATCAATAGCATTTCAATATAGATCAAAGCCAACACGATCCGGAAATGAAAGATAGTTATTAAATAACTACACGATAAAATATTTACGTCTTTTAATGGGTAAATAGTTTTATGTAAACAATATTGCAGTTTGAAAGGTAATTCAGATCTAAAAATCTGAGGCATGCATATTTAAAACTAATCTTTATTGAAGCTGTTTATATAACTTGAAACCGTCATTTTTAAGAACGAACTTGTTTATCTTTCAGGCCCAATTCGTTTGCGTTATGGTCTATGCCGTCTCCCTGTACATTAACAAGTGCGATATTCCTAAAACCTTCATCGTGATGAACTTCATCCACGCATTGTTGTTCTTGGCACTGTTCCTCAACTTCTTCATAAAGAGTTACGTCAGAAAGCCACCTGCGAGATCCAAACCGACCCTGGTGTCTTCTGAAAAGGCCAGCATGGTCAAAATGGCTAATGGAGGGACAAAAGAAAACGGATTTGCCACGCAAACTGTCTCTGAGAATGGGGAAGTTTCCAGCCATCGAAGGAATACTCGCAGATGTAGTGACGAAGATTGTCGCTGCAAGTCTGACACAGTTTGCAAGAACGGTTTTCAAAATGGAACCAAAGTGAAATTCCAGTGAAGAGACATTTTGCCATTTTTCAACAAATCTGTGATTACAAAACGCCTTGGAAAGTTTTCCTGAAAAGAAATATCGATTCTTTCAGAAAGGCTAAGCTGATCGTGTCGTCTGTTGAATTTTCCCAAACTTTTTACCCGAGGAGTTTTGCATTTTGTGTCCTGTGGATGTAATTTTCTTGGAAGGCATTAGAACACTTAAGCTGAAAGACGCGATGGAATTATCATCTGCATTGTTTTCACATAAAAGCGTGAGTTCAAATCGATAAATTATTTTAAACGTATTTAATACACTCGTATTTTCACTTGGTGAAATTCTTTATTGCCAAAAGCTTCGTTTTAAAAGTTGACACTTTTCGAAGCATTTAGTAATCAATTTTAAATGTTTTAATAATGACAATGTGTGTAACTAGAAAGGTAAAGACCCTTTAATGGATGTCAGTTTTATAATTTTAGTTGCGATTGTTTGATGTTTCATTGATCGAGGGAACTGCTATAGACATGTTTACATTTTTGCATGTCGGTATTCTCTGGAATTGTAAGCATTTCGAAGTATTTGTAAATTCATGGAATGCACTTTGTCTTGAAAACTTGATTTTGTACTTGTAACCGTTCATTTCATTTTTTTCGTTTATTAAAGTTCATTTTTACATTTCTTTATTTCTTGGATATGAACATTACATTTTCCTTGCAATGCTCAGTGCAACCGGAATATGATAATTAAAATTCTTTGCTTAAACAATACACGAACAGTCTGTAGAAGAATTCCTGCACATAATATTCATAAAATCTGAAAACGTGCACATTTTATGGCTCTTAAAACTAAAGTGGCAGTTAATTTGACAGAAGTTATGCAGTAGGTAATAAACACTTTAAGGTTCAGCAGTTGTACAAAACATTACAGAAATTTTAATGCTGCTATTTTCCGGAATTATTTATTGCATTCACAGTAGTTTGTGGAATCGAATTCCAGTCTGTCATCCAAAACACACATAAATACGCATATCGTAATACACATACGAACCTCTTTATTTCTCGTATCTTTCCATTTCGAATTCTGCAGACAAATAAAAGTTCCAACATGTCCTGAAAATCCCATAGTGTTTTAATCATTCAGCTCGGCATAATCCATGGAAATTTAAAACATTTGTTTCTGAACTTACTTTTAAACATACTTATTTCTTGCTATTTTAATGACATTTCCCAAATTTCATATTAAATTGATGCAAAAGTTTCTGCTGTCTCTCATATTTTATCATTTATTTATTTTGGCGATTCTCGACCTGCATCCAATTTCTTTTTAGGGATGAGTTGAGAAATTAAGAGACCCAACAAATCTGAAAGCTCTTATTAAAACTAAACTTCTCGTTATACATTAATAAAATAGTTTACTTAAAAATAAGCGCATCCAAATATCTTACGCTAGAGTATGCACAGTATTTCGGTATTTAACATTCTAAAATTCATTCGAGGGAGGGATATGCTCGATAAAAATTATTTCTAGAGGGGCAAGACCGAAACAATAAGAACGTGGGTTGCTTTTGTTTCGGAAGAACCGTTACTTTAGTGTATAGGAATGGTTATTTCAAAAAGAAAATTTCTTTTTGCAATAATAGGAATGTTCAAAGCGGCAGCTGCGTTAGGTGAATAGTTTCGGATTTCTATGTGCTGTGATCATTTATCTGGCAGGAAAAGTGCTGAAGATTTCCATGTGCTGTGATCATTCATCTGGCATGAAAAGTGCTGAAGATTTCCATGTGCTGTGATCATTCATCTGGCAGGAAAAGTGCTGAATGTTCGCAGCATCATCTTTCGGAGCACGTGCAGGATGGCGATGTTATCTACGGTGCTACACCTACATATTGCATGAAATTTCAAGAATGATTTCAAGACCGAAGACGAAACTTGTTTGCTTAATAATCAAATTTCGGAGGACGGTTGGAGTTAAGTAATCGCAATATTTAATTTCGCCTCTTCTTTTGACAAACGAACTGCCTGGTAAGTCAACAAGCTGAATGTTCGAATTTTCAGCTCGAAATGAAACTGCGTGACTTGCCGACCTTTTTCCTCAGAAATGCCAGCATAAATTTTGTGACGTCATTTGCTCAACACTTTGCAGGAGACAGACAGATCACGGACGCATATTTACGGTACCGACATTGTAGGGAATGAAGTCTTCTCATTGGCTCCCAGCGTCACGTGACTTGGATTGCTTCTTAATGATGTCATAGCGACGCGCTTAGGCGGGATTTTAACTATTTTGTCTTCCACTATCGCAACATGGAGAAGTCAAAACTCCCTTCTAATTATGATTATTTGGATGTTTCTCAAGCAAATGAAGTATACTTCTTTAGAATAAAACAAACAAAGGACGACCTTTCAGCAATGGTAAGTACTGTTTAGCTTCACGACAAAATTAGAACTTCAAAAATTAAGTTAAAAATTATAAAAAATAAACATTAATAAAACCTTAAAATAAAACATAAAAAAGCAAATTAGAACGAAAAATACAATTAGAATGAAAGCAAAATGGAAGAAAATTGGAAAAGAGCCAAAATGGCGATTCTTCCTCAGAGGCCACACGCCATTGTAGCTCTAAAACAGGACAAAAATTTTCTGAATAAAGGAATGACCGTTAGTCAAAATTTATTCCTTTATGTGACCTGAATTTTGTCCAACATCTGAAAATAGGATAAAAGGAAAAACATAACAGATACCTTTACAACAGAAACACTGAGACAGAAACCTAAAAGCAAAAAGTCATCTTCTTTCAAGCTCTAAACAAGGGAAGCCCAATAACATCAAGAAGCAAGCCCCTAGCTCCATCAATGTAGAAGAATTCGAACTATTCTCCAGAAGAACAGAAATTCTTAAAACTATTTTTTAATAATTTATGAACTTTTGGGAAATAATCAGGATATCCGTTATCTTTTAATATATTTTTTAAATTATCTAAATCCTTAACAAAAGTATATTGGTTATTACAACTATTTTTAATCCTATTAATTTGAGAAAATATAGACCATTTAATTCCATTTCTATTAATATTTAGTTTAATTTTCGTTAAATTTGATCAATTATAACTGTTAGTTTCACGACGTCATTTAGAAGCAAGTCAAATCACGTGACGCTGAGAGCCAATGAGAAACGATCTCTTTCCCTACTATGTAGGATCCGTCCTCGTGTTGCTTCAGAACGGGACGTTGATATAACCTAACCGTAAATATGCGTCCCAGACCGGGAAAGAACAAGCTTTGAAAGCGGAAGACTGATTTCATTTGCGTTATAAAACTTTGCTGCATTAGTTGCAGTTTCTGCAACAGCTGAATTGAACCGTCCAGAAATATAGAACATCCCGCCACCTCCAAGAATTATCGCTACAATGATGTGCTACAGATTTAAATCTCATTTAATTATTTTGGAAAATGAAAATTCCCGAGAATGGATTTAAAAATATATAAGTAAATTTGTAAGCAAGAGGTGTACTGAATTTATACAAGTATTACACCGTACCTTGTACCGAGTACCCAAGTTATTGACATACAGCACTCGGTTGACTGGTTGGTTCAAGTTTAATGGCGCAAGAGACATTCTTGGCTAAACTGCGCCAATCAAATGGTACACTCGGTTGACTGATGACTCCTAATGTATCGGATGCAGTTACATTAAAATGATGTAAAATTGTTTCTAATTTGAAATTATTGAATACAAAAAAACATGGTTGAGGTTTAATGGCTTATAAACTAGAATTTAATCATTAATTAGCTTCATAATTTGACACAAAAATGACGTAGAATCCATAAGCATTCTATGCCTTCTTAGATGAATGAAAACGACTGACCCTTTCCAAAACAGGAGGGGTCATCTTATTAGATAACAACAAAAAAATGGCGTCCCTAAAGGGGTTAATAATAAAAAAAATTAAATACTTTTCTTTTATCACTTTATTTTGAAATATTCCCTGACTTTCGTGATCAGTGTAGAAACATTAAGTCTCTAAAATAAGATATACAGTTTCCTGTTATAAGAAAATTTAACTTCTGAGTGTTCGAAAATTTAGCGAATAAAAACGGAAACTCGTAAAACATGAATTAACACCAATTTGGTGCTAAAATATGCTGGAATTAATTCAACGAACTGTGCGAATCTAATGGACTATTTGGCGGAGTGATTCGAAAGAATTACTTTATTGCAGATTGGATGCGGTTGAAAGCGCATACTCACACGCGCCGGTCTATCGGATCGGAAATCGGGAGATGAAAGAAAAAGATTATACAATATTAATGAGGGAAACGCGGATGGTTTTTTTTATTTCAAAAATTGAGGTAAGCAACTATATACT
Organism: Araneus ventricosus; assembly: GCA_013235015.1. Lineage (NCBI taxonomy): Eukaryota > Metazoa > Arthropoda > Arachnida > Araneae > Araneidae > Araneus > Araneus ventricosus. The sequence goes on along the minus strand of BGPR01002811.1, from coordinate 9,085 downwards.
GTAAATTTCATTGAGAAAATTTTCGGTTGTTTTCTATCGTTTTCTATTACTTCCCGCAGTAGTATATAGAATACTTTTCTATTCGAAAAATAAATATTTTCATAATGGAATCACGCTATTTTGATGTTTATTCATATGTTTAAATTAATACACATTACATTGCTTGTATTTTAACATTACAATTTTGCTGCAAATACCGTAAAATCACATTTCTAACCAGCGGGAGTAGTCTCCCCTAAACTTTCTCGCACACTTTCTAAGTGGAGATTCGTCAAAATCTCGAGTTCGAATTTTTTTGACGATTACATTACTTTCTCTTTGTATACTTCGTATACGAGAAAGTGAAACAAACAAACAAACAAACCTGAAATCAAATATCTGTTGCCACGTTTCAAAAAAAATATTACTTTGAAGCAGGTGCGATAAAATAGGCGATGCAATGAATACTAAAGCGAAAATTCTTCTTTGGAATTGAATTCCCAAGAAAACAATTTATACTACCACAACCGTAACAATTCCAAAAGCGCGTAAATAAAAGATTTGCTGAAATAATGAGATCGGTTTGAATTTTATTTACAACAAAAAAAATTGTTACAATTTATGTTTGAAAACATTATTTATTGTTGTAAATAAAATTTGCAACAATAAGAAATTGCTACCAGTACTTTGCGCATGAAAATCGGATTAAAAGAAATTGAATATGCAATTTGAACGCCTTTTTTTGACGGATTTGGCCCAAAAATTTATATGGACCTACATTCATGACGATAAAACTGCGTACCAAATTTTATCCATCTAGCTATTCAAGTTTTTGAGTTATAGCGTTCACATGACCGCGGACATACAGATAGACAGACTTCCCGTTGACGGATTTTGTCCAAAAATTTGATAGAAACCTACAAATTATGTTTAAAAACCACATACCAAATTTGATCCCCGTAGCTCTAATAGTTTTCGAGTTACCGTGTTCACAGACAGACATGATTCCAAAATTGTGTTTTTCGGACTCAGGGAGGTCTAAAACGTGGGGATTCGTCAAAATCTCGAGTTCGAATTTTTTGACGATTTCAATACTTTCTCTTCGTATACGAGAAAGTAAAAAGCGCATGCATTTTTTTAAAAATTATTCCATTTTCTGACATATTTATTGACGAGAACGATCGTATCAGTGAATTGGTAGTTTTCTTTCTTTCGTGTATAGTTGTATTTGTCTGCAGAAACTTAATAGTATGCTTTTTTCTATTTAATTGGGAGATGCTGAACTTCCTTATTTGAAATTATTGGAACTTTTAGCCGAAAAAAGAAAATGAAAAGAAGGAAGCGCGATAATAAAAACCAACCAACAATTGGTGACATCTTTCTATAAACTGGCAATTCTTATCAGCAAAAGAAAAAAAATTGATAATTCTCATTATTTTTATACTAGCCGCCTTCGGCGACCAGCTTGTTCGCCGGGAATATGATTTCAATTGAATTTTGCATCATTTTATATTCATGGTTCTCTTAACAGCATAATTTTAAACTTCAGATTGTGGTAGACATTTAACCCAAGTTCTATTAGTGACCTTGGACCTCTTCTGTTCATTGTCTACATAATTGCTCCTAATGGAGTCAAATAACTGACCATGTCATGTGACCTCTCATTCCATGTTGTTGGCATTATCGCCACTTTCTTATTCCTCTTGTAAAATAGGCATTTTATTTCAACATTTAAATGACGCGGCACATTTTATGGCCATCGGCATGTTAGCTGGATTTTCGGGGACATACGTCTTTTAAACCTCGAAAAAACGGGAGGAAATTGTCAAATTCTATACATTCTATCTCTGAAACAATGCCATTCACAAACTCACCTTTTTTTCCTAGAAAACATCTGTTCTTTGTCTTATAGTGCACACATTTTCAAACCTTTATATTCGTATGTATTTATTTGAGAGTAATAAATATGGGTATAATTTTAGGAGAAAAAAAATGAGAAAGACACCTTGCGCGCATGATTACTACTAAAATATTTGTCTAAACACAATATTTAGGGTATCTAAGCAAACCAAACAGTCTGTTTAAGAAACTGAACCACAATTTACTAACGTTTAAATTCAATTTCTGTGTTATATACCAATTTAAAATAAAATGTTAAAAATAGTTAAAATTTCAACTCTTCTAACCCCTCAGAAAACGTGTTTGGAGAAAATATGTACAAAAATTGTGGTTCAATTTGTAGAACATAGCACAATACATATTCAGTAAAAACTTTATTAAAAAATATTCAATAATTCTTGAGATATTGTGCGCGCGATATAAAAAAACACATCTTGAGATATATCGCTCTAAAGATATGGGCATTTTCAATGTTTACGTTGAACAGCTGATACTTTTTCCTTCATAACTTTCATAATTATGGGAATTTTTTAACGCGGATTGTTTCAAATTGTTCAGAAAAGACTGGGGAATATTATATATTTTTTCATAAAATTGAAAATTTTCGAAGTTTAACAGTCGTATGTGCCATTATCTCATAATTTTGTAGACTTGAAACACGCCTCGTCAAGGCGTAAGCACTATAAATTGCCATATTTTTAATAAAATCGAAAATGTTTGAGGCTTAACAGTCGTATGTCCCCTTAAACATGCTGAGAAAAGAATGGAAACATAGCAGCCAAAACCCTTCAACTTAATGGACATAATTTTTAATGTAAGCAAAGAAATATCTCGGAGAGCTTGGCTTACAGATTTGACAAATATTTTGATGAACTAAAATATGAAAGCAAAATGTATTATGATCCTATCTCAGATTGCAACAATGAAAGAGAAATATGCAATTAAATATTTGTTTAAACAATGAAAACGTTTTGAGTTGCGTTGCAACAATGAAAAGTATTGTTGTAAATTATGCCAAAAAATATTTTTAAAAATTTATTAAAATTCGAGAGAAAACAAAACAGAAATTTTATTGATATCATTGGAAAGGTAATTTTTTGCACTTTCAGATGGCGTAAAAATTATTTTTGTGCTGTAATATGTTCGGAAGTTATTAAGGAAAAACGCCTAAATTCGGCCTAATTTTTAATTAAAATTTCAAAAAAGGGGCTCCGAGGTGCACATTCCCATCCTTCAAAGTATATTTGTGCCAAATCTCGTACCTCTACGTCTATCGGTCTGCCCTGTAGAGGACCAACACACAGACACACATGCACATTCTCCTTTATTATTATTAGAGATTACAATTCATTGGCTATGTATGATATATTTCTACAATCAGAAATCATTTATAGATCATACTATTGTTTAGAATTGTTCAAAATTACCATCGATGCTACAGCATTATAAACCATGGCTCAGAAGAAAAATCAAATCAAGCATCAAGGCCGCTCTAATCACAAATAAATAATTTTTATTGAATTTTTTATATATTTTTTTTTCCTTTCTAGTATGAGCTTTCTCTTTAAACCTTTTCTTTACGTCTAATTGTGATATTATCTAATATATAAACATCCGTAATCTTTTGTTTAACCTCAGAAAGGGTCAAACATTGACCATAACTGCTGCTCCAATTCTCTCCTTCTAGTTGTAAACCTCGACTCTCTTATACAACAATTTTAGCGTCCTTGCCTTAGTATGACGTGGAAGTTTAGAGATTGGGGTACCGGCACAGATATCACACTCGTCATCTTACCATTTTTTAAAAATTACGAGAATAAGTGATAAGATATTCCTCGCATAGTTTAACCCTCTGATTCCTAAGGCCATTGAAACAAAGGGACCTCAAAATACGGGAACGTCCGAGCTCCTCTATCAAAGATAAGGTAAATTCACTTTCCCCCTCAAAAACCACAATGACAGCTGGCATTGTCCGAATTATAAGAAAACTCCCCTCTTCCCCAAACACATCTGGGCGAGACACTCTAACGAAGAAAGCACGCGTCGCAGGTGTGGAATCAATCACACTTCACGAAAGGGGGTGGAAATTTCCGAGTGACATTCGGACGTTTCGGACTTCTATCGTCTTTTGCTTGAAGCAAAAGATTGCTTGAAGGGACGTATGGGACGGTCCCATATTGATAGAGTTTTATTTATTTATTTATTTAAAGAAAAGCACACTACAGAGAAAACTCCACTTACAGAGTGCTGACAAACACACAAAGAACAAAAGTCACAATGAGTAAATAAAAAATAAGAAAATATAGCAAAAAGTAGACCACAGAGAATACATAAAATCATAAAACTTATGCAAACGTGTATATAATTAAAAAAGAAAACACATAATCACAAAACTTTAAGACACACTATGACACCAAAAGCCGTATTTTTAAAACATTTAAAGTTCATTTTCAAAAAGCAAGGGTCAAAAAGTCAAAACACGCAAACACCGAGTCTAATAAAAAACACACCAGGAGTTTAAAAGTTTAAAAACGTAAATACACACTCGAGATTTAAAAAAAAAAAAATGCAACACTTAAGATAAAAATAAATCAAACACGGCACCAAAAAACTGGTCGAATACATAAGAACACGGAAAATCAAATAGCGTAAAAATCTAAAATGTTGTAGGAAGGCAAAATAAAACATATCGTGTATTTAAAAGATGCAAACATTTCGACTTAAAAGCACCTAGAGACATATTAAAAATGTCAAGTTCATCAGAGAACGTGTTAAAAATTTTATAAAACCTATATAACGAGAATCCGTTAATATAATTAAATTTTGAATCTAAATTTGGAAAGGAACTCTGGTTTCTTAAAAATCTGGCGGGCACAGCGAAATCCATTGAGCTCATTATATCATTACAATCAATTGAACCATTAATAACTTTATAAAAGAAAAGAACGCAAGAAACATCTCGTCTGGAGGATAAACTAGGCATATTAAAAATATTACGTAGGAATGAAGAAGATATAGTGAAGTTAAGCTGAGACACAAATTTAACAAATGGAGAAACAGTATATTTCTCTGGAAATGGCATGCTTAGGAGGAATAAGACGTCCACATTTCTAAAATATGTTCAATGCAAATTTTCATAATGCTGCTGTCAGCTCTACCAGTCGATTGCAATTCCACGTCTTATTACATTGTCAGTCGGTTGGGTCAAGTTACGCTTTGTCCAGATTTACATTTGTTAGCTTTGCGTAAAAATTACGTTTAAGCTAACCCTTTTTTACTTTCTCGTATGCGAAGTATACAAAGAGAAAGTATTGTAATCGTCAAAAAATTCGAAGTCGAGATTTTGACGAATCTCCACATTTTAGACATCCCTGAATCCGAAAAATACAATTTTGGAATCATGTCTGTCTGTGAACACGATAACTCGAAAACTATTAGAGCTACGGGGATGAAATTTGGTATGTGGTCTTTAAACATAATTTGTAGGTTTCTATCAAATTTTGGACAAAATCCGTCAAAGGAAAGTCTGTCTGTCTGTATGTCCGAAGTCATGTGAACGCTATAACTCAGAAACTTGAATAGCTAGATGGATAAAATTTTATACACAGTTTTATCGTCATGAATGTAGATCCGTATAAAATTTTGGGCCAAATCCGTCAACGGGTTGACTGTCTGTCGGTCCGTATAATTTACCATTGAAACCAATCCTCTATCTCCACGCGCATGCGTACGGAAGCAATCGCCTGTGCTCGCGAAAGGAGAGATTACGTCAGTTTGTCCTTGAGACGGCAAGAGTGAAACCTAGCAGTGTGCAATAGATGCGTTTTAATCGGTACGCATCTCTTTGAATTCTTTACCTAGATATTTTTCAATCACTGTAATGAAAAACCTTCTGATAGTCATTGGATTCTGGATAACAGTAGGTTCGAATTTTTTTAGCCAAGCGGGGGAAGGAGAAACGGCACCTTTTGGGGGAAGTATACGAGAAAGTTTAGGGGAGAACACTCCCGCTTGTTTTTTTTTTTTTTTTTTTTTTCCCGTCTTAGAATGGTGAAGAAACCAAATATGCAATTTGAGCGCCTTCTTTTCAACCGATTGAAACTAAATTGGGCACAAATCTATAATTAGGGTTAGAAGACCACATACCAAATTTCATTTATCTAAGTAGTTGCATTTAGGAGTTATCGTGTTCAGAAGCATGCGATTATACAGACAGTCAACGCGTCGACGGGTTTGGTCGAAAATTTGACACGGACCTACATTCCTGATGATAAAACTGTGTACCAAATTTTACCCATCCAGCTATTTAAGTTTTTGAGTTATCGTGTTCACATAACTGGGTTGCATGCTAACGACGCGCAACTTTTTAACGCTTATCTTCCTGTATGCGATTTCAGATCGCTTTCTCTAATTGTCTGAAGCTGGTTTCTGAGTGAGCGTTGATTGGGCAAAAGGGAAAGAGAACAGTAGTTATGCCGTCCGATCCCCAACTTGAACAGCTTCGGCTTCTGGGAGAGTTGGAAAGATTAATGAGGTGTTGAAGGATTAAAATCACTGATCCAGTTTCTTCGGCAATTTCGATGATGGCACTAATCCTAAGCCTTTTCCCGGTACTGACATAAAAATTGCAGGAATTATCTTTTCACAATCGGAAGTTTGAGAGTGAAAACGTAGTTAAAAGCCAATTAGCAGTTTATGGACAATGAAAAAGTTCATTCTTTCTGAAATTATTACAAATTTTCGTTACGCAATGAGGAACCAAATCCAAAGCAACAGCCTGAGGTATAGCTGTTTTCACAAAATAATACAAAAAAATTCTAATGGTTCGTTTTCTAAAAAATAGGGGGTTACACCCCCTACTCGCTCCGCTCGTCAACCCCCAAGATTCACGTTGTGATTCTTTTGGGATCACTAGGTGATCCCAGCTCTCTTCGCTCGCTCTCTGTACAATTATGAGTGCCTGCTAGTAATAGGAAATTATAGATATATCTATACTTATAAAAGGCAATGTTTGTGTGTGTGTGTGCGTGTGTGTGTTTGTCTGCGATGTCCAGACGAATCTATCGCACTTACAGCCATGAAATTTGGAACACAGGTAGTCGCCATGGTGACTGAATGCACCTCGAAGCCGAAATTTTAAAATTTAATCTAGAAAATTTTTTATTTAATGTTTTGTGTCGTTTTGGTTGATTTTTCGCACTAATTTCTCAATGGAATGGTTTCGAATAATTGTACGACAAAAATAGATACACCATCGGAAAGAGCACGCGATTTCCGTTCTAATGAAGTTAGTTTTGAATTTTTTAACGTATTTTACTGAATTTTGAAAATTTAAAAAAAAAAATACCCAGTTTTGCCATCGAGATGTTACTTTTGTTTTCAAATTTGTCGCATCCGACTTTCAAATAACACTATTATTTTCAATTTTTTGCAGCTTATAAGTAGAACGGTTCTGTCGGATATAAAGCAACAACGGTTAAAATATCTTTTCAAGGTTTTTTTTAAATTAATTTTTTTCTGGGCAGTTGAGAGTTATTGTTATGGAGAGAGTTCCTCGCGCGGCACTTCTTCGGAACGCAGATGGCTATGTGATTGGTTGAAGGGGAGGTGATGTCATAACCTTGAATTGAATGACTGATTATTATTATCGGCAGTATGTTAACGTATTTATTCATCTCGCATACTTAGCTTGCAGTATAATAATTTTCACGTTGCAATTTTTTATTATTGTTTATCGCGAAAAAAAAAATAAGCGGGAAAATCAATAATGTGTATCTTTTGTTTTGATTTTGCTTTCAAAACTTTTTCATGTCATTGTGGGCGCTTTTTTTTTTCATTTTGTTGAAGTCCTGATTCCACGGGCAACGCCGTGCGCGTACTGCTAGTTAATTACTAAAAGTAAACTTAAATTATTTGAATAGTAGGAAGTTCTAACTAAATTCTTTTTAAAAAACTAAAACTAAACTTTTAATTACTAAAAACTAAATACTTAAAATTTTACCTTTATGCCATATATATGTAAATGTTAAAAAGAAATATGAATGCTAAAATGCGTGAGAATATGTTTACAAATAAAAATGTTTTTCATCATTCAGAAATCAGGCACTTAAAACTTCTTGGTACACACAATTGAATGTTTTTTCAACAGTTTCATTAGCAGTGACTTCATTCCAACAAACTTCTAAATATCCACACTTCTCAATGATTTGTTGCTCAGAAAAGCTTCGCCAAATGTATGCACACTCTCTGCAATAATTATTTAGCTAACAAAGTTATAACTTTTCTCACTGGGTAGATATATATGTGTTAAAACTCAGAAAATTTAAGTTTTCGAAAGATGAGTTAACCCATCTCACAAACTTTTTGCTTAAAAACTAAATATGTTCAGATTCACTATTTAGAACTATAACCCATAATAATTATTTACTTTTACCTTTATAGCATTAACAAAACAGCCTTTTTTCAAAATTTTTAAAAAATTCTAAAATTCTTGATTTTGACACCAAAATTTTAAACATGCTTTTTTCCCACAGAGATAATGATCAGAAAATCTTCGCTACATGGATAAAAGAACAGAGTCCTACCATAATCAACTATGTTCCTATTGCTCCGGAATTTCGTTCCGTACACAAAAAAGGCTCGACTCTATTTTGTACGTTCAGATTGGATCGTCTTAGGAAAGATTCCTCGACAGTTTCAAGTTGTTCAGCAGTTCTCTTTTTCGACAAGTTCGATTTATAATTGAATCTGCCCGACTTAAACTCATTTTGAAAAATTTCGTCGTCTCAGATCAAATCGATAATGATGATGATGATGAAGCTGTTTGAGATGTATGCTCGCTCCTTGGCTGCTTTATCTCAAATTATACAAAGATCAAATTCTGAGGTCGCAAAACTAAGAAAAAGTCAATGAAATAAAAAAAAAAAAAAACATGAATTAAAGGTTATCATGAATATGGCGCAAAATTTCAGAATAAGCAGCCTGCTTTTGGAATGAAAGAGAAGAGAAATCCTGAGAGAAAAGAAAGTGGGGAGACAGCCCATCTCCGCATGAAAAAAAAGTTTCTTTGAGGACAAAACGTTGATACTAGGAAAAACATTCAGGGTTTCAGCGCTTTACCTCGTGTAAAATGATGTAAATGCAAGTCGGAATCTGAAAGGTTTTAGCTCTGGTTGGATATTCACGTTTTAGTACGGAATCAAATAAT
>BGPR01002810.1:84767-160440 GCA_013235015.1 Araneus ventricosus | reverse complement strand
TAATTCTTTTTTCTTTTTTGCAAATAAAAGCATAAACGTATTTCAATGAGCTGTGTTGAAAAAACGTGTATCGTGATTTTTAAAATCTTAAACACTATATACACTTAATGCTAAACTACATATAATCTCAATTTTTTAAAGTACTGTATAGTAAAACATTAACACATTTCAAAAATTAATAAAAAAAAACTAATAATGTTACAACTAAGTTTTTTTTAAATCAGAGAGCAAATAAAAAATAGTTTTTTTTTTCAAGATAGGTGGTGTACCATTACGGGGTTCTAAATTTGCTACAGCGAGAGATTTCCATACGTAATGTCTACCGATCAGCAGAAACCGATGCGCGTTTTCTGGTTTCCTTTGTTAGTTTTTCTTTAATATATCGAAAATTATTCAGTTTTCATACTACATGTGAATTAACAAATTACAGAGCGTAAAATTCCGTATAAATACATACTTTTATTTTTCTTCTAGCTTTAATAGTTTCGCAGATAATGACTCTCAAAAATGGGAAATGACCAACAATTGACGACCCCCTAAACCACCGTAAAGCCGCTTATCTGGAAAAAAAAAACTTTTTTTTAAATGTATACTCTTTAGAAAAAAAATGTAGTTGTAACATTATTAATTTTTTTATATTAATTTTTGAAATGGGCTGAATATTTTATGACCCTCCCGTATATTAATATGGTGTAATTATTTCTAAATAGTTTACAAACTAAAATACTGTGTAGGAATTCAGTGTAATCCACGAGGCTTGAAAGATTGTCTACTCTTGGCCTAGGCGATAATTTCTGTGATTGCATATATAATTGGTCTCTATAATAATGCCTTATAAAAATTCATCAAACAAGGAAACACATTTCCTTATTTAAATATAAAATTTTTTATTGAAAATAACTAAAATAATTAAAAATAAAATGAGATCAAATAAAAAAGATCAAACTAAATATTAAAACTAAGTGAAAAAAACTAAAAAATGCACTTTATTCTATTTTTAATTACTATAATTTTGATTTACTAAGCATAAATAAAAAATGCATCTTCTTTGCATTCTGAAGTCTTAACTTTGTTCAAATGCCTAAAATTCTGTTCTAGTGTTATGATAAAGAGTAGTTGATAGGCAGTTAATATAATTTAATGCTGTATTTTTTACACTAATTATTAATAATGTAATTAAATATTAGTTATTAATATATAATAAATAACTTATTAATAATTATATATTAATATAACTATATAATTTAATAATATTTCATACCCTCCCCCCTTCACCCCTGCCGTGTCCGGATTTCAGCGAACAAAATTATGGTAACCCTAGCTAAACTAAACCTGTATCTCTCGATTTGTAAGTGACTGAATCTCCCCAAATTTTAAGTAATATTCCAGATGCTTACTTCAAATTTGGCCATTGTTTCAAACCTTTTACATTAAAAATTGAGAATAAAACAGGAATGTTTGAAAATGAAATCCTATAAGACAAGATCATTTTTTGAAATTATTTTCATGAACATTGGATAATCTGAAACAAGAATGAATTTGTGAACATTTTCGCGATCATAATATTTTTCTTCCCACCCCATACGGAACTGCGCTTCAGAGTTCAGGAAGCCCTCTTTGAACCATTTAAATCTGAAGCACAAAAATACTGCAGGAATTGTCAGTTGGTAAAATTAACAAAAACGTTGGCTAACAAAATTTTTCCATGAAATCAATTTTAACTTTCGATTTGTTCCCAATGAAAATCTCTAGCAATTTCGAAATTGTTTTCCAAAGCCAAACGAAATGCTTTTGATATTTCCATATCTTGCTCCCCATGATATCGATATGATTATTTGCGTAACTGGCAGTATGTAATCATCGCTGGTACGAGAAAGTTTGTGTTTCATTTGACTAAGTTTCTTTTTCAAAGGAATGAACACTTTTCCCACTTTCTCGACTTCATACCCAACGACATGCAACCGTATCCGTCATTGTGGCGTTTGCTGTCATAAAGTCAGCAGGTTGGAAAACAAGCATGCCATGCAGAAATTCATGGATGCTGCTATATTTACCTCATACCGGAGACAAGGTAAGAAAAAACAAACTTAGAGCAAAACGACTTTCTGACGAGGAAGAATTTCGCGCCAGAATTCCTCGATCAGAAAAACTGTCCCCCCCTCTCCCCTCACGTGAGTGTCTGCACGGCTCGCTGGATCACGTGATGCATTGTTGTCTTTTCCCGCTCACAAATAAATAAAAATGTCTTCGGGATGTGATGGACATGCGTCGTGGTGCTACAGGGATTTTGCTTTTCCTTTTCGGTATTTTCTATTCAAATTATTTTTAATTTCCTGGATCGCTCCCAGGATGTGCTTCAGACTGATTAGACAAGGATATCTGCCTAAAAGAATGACGGATTCATCCCTTCCATAAATTAAAATTGTTTTTCAGATCACTTTGAATTATTTATGCCAATACGATGTAGTTTTACGCCGAGGATCAGTGACGCAGAAACAAATGAAGGAATTCGTCATGAATCCTCTCCAACCCAAACTGTTATTTGCCAATTAAAAACAATAAATATTGAAAAAAAAAAACAAATTTCGAAATATTTCATGTTTAAAATTATTAATTTCATTCAGATAAATTAATTAAAATCATTCATTCATTATTCATCTGTATCCAGATCGTGTTGCCATTTACGAGTATGTAAATGCCAGTGATGACATCTGTTGATTATAATGCAGATTACTCAAGCGATGCTAGAAGGGTAAATTAATGACCTCTCACAAATAAATAAAACCTCGGAACAACAGCGCGATATGGCATACCAAAAACAAATTTAAAAAAAAATGAACGTTTCTTGTAACGTGCCAGCACAATATTTTGTGTAGAGAGGCCCAGTGGCGTCTATACAATCATAGAAATACATCTTTAATAGTGTATCGGAACGACTATACAACATGAAATGCCATTGACAAGAAAATGAAAATTATTGAATGATTCCTATGATGTATCACCATGATGTTTTGTGTAGAACATTAATGGCATCTACAGAACCAAATAAAGAAATAGTCTTTAAGCTCACAATTTTTCAGAATGCCTACATAACTTGAAATATCATTGACAAAAAGTTGAAATATTGAAAAACTTTTTTTTCTTTTATGTGCCAGCGTGAAGTTTTTTCCACTTTAACACCACACCGCCGTCTCTAGAGCTCATGTGAATCCTATCTGGTTTGGTATAGATGTAGGTGGACTTTATTGAGTTATTGAATGGCAAACGAAAAAAATTACAAAGCCGATGTTTTCATATAGAATTGGCAACAAAATAAAGGAATCCAGAGGTGCCTACAAAATTGCGGAGGTAACAAATAAAGAACTGAAACTAATGGTGCATCGGCGTGTCTCTCAAGCGGAGAGTCTTCGCAGGAGAGAAGACCGGTTTTAATTTCTAAATTAACGAATTTAACGTTTCATTTTTGTATTATAAACTTGTTAAAACGTACAATAAAACATTTTATCAACTCTTCTAAAATCAAGCGTTGTATTGCTTTGGTTGATTTAATTAGCATTCTAACTCATAACAACAAAATATTAAAAACATAACATGAAAGATTTGTATTTCCCGTGGAAGACGAACGTGTATAATTAGGTGCAGACGCACGTTTCAAGCCGGGAACACAATAGCATGGAGCAACAAGACACATCAAGATGATGTTTTGGCAAAGATTGATAGATGGATCAATTACAGATGCCACTTCCTATTCGACTGTTCTGACGGCCATCAGTAGCTCAGAGATGTCACATTATGATGGATTTTCAAAGTTACCTGTTTCGTGTGCTCAATATGGCAAACAACTTCATAACCAAAATAAGGTTCCATCTAAATTCTTGCTAGCATATGATAACCGGAAATTTGTTTTGACCAATTTCGAGTTTTGCCATATACTCTTCATGTATTAAATAACCATTGAAAAACGCATGCAGATTTCAAATCTGCAGTCGAATGTCATAGTTTTGCTTTACGTTGATCAATTCTGGAATTTTACCTACATGCCCTACAATAACATCATAATGTAGCTCAGTTAGACTTTGCTCCGCCCTGGTTTAAATGATTGTCCCGAAGTCTGTACTGGATTTATGTTTTGTCGCGATCCACCTTATAAAAATAAATCATTTTATAAGTTTATAAGAGATGTAAATTATGCTGATAAAAAAGCTTCGAAATTTTTCTAATTCTTTCAAATGTGTTTAGTAGTGAATAATGAGCGATTTCAGGAAAGAGAAGTGAAAAGACGATTAAAATGCTAAACATGTATGAAACGCATACTGCATTCTCTGTTTTTTTCCCTTCATCTTATTTGTTTTAAATTCAGAACGACGAGTTCTTATTGAATCCACCTTTTATCCTTATTTGATATTACCTTTAATCCTGAATCCTCAACTAAAATGTTAATTAAGTATGAAGTGACTATGGGTATTCTATAATAGGATTGTTTTTCTTTTACCTTTTATCTTCAGTTACTAAGTCTTTACTGAAACAACTTCAAATTAGGGTTTCTGATTTCCCGCCTTTTTTCCTTCCCGGGAATTTCCGGTAACATAACAATCATTCCGGGGAATGAATCCAAATTTGAAAAATCTAAAAATTAATTATTTTTAATTGATATCAATAATAATTACACAAAACAAGGATATTCCAAAAAAAACTAAAATTTATATTTCTCGATATATAATATTGAGCTACAAAATACAAATAAAATTTATTAATTATTCATTTTTAAATTATGATTTAAGAAAACATAAGCAATCTATCCTTTTATCATTCAACCTAGTTCTTAGCTTTGTTATGAACAACCCGGCAGCGGAAAAGACCCTCTTAGCTTCAGCTGATGTTGGAGGAATTGTTTTCAAAGCCTAACCCAGTTTTATAATATTTGATGATCCATTTTCTCTTGAGTCAAATAACTGAAATTCTTGCTTCACTACCTTGCTCAAGCTAGAACTCTTGCTAGATGAACAACTTAGGACTTTTGTCTTTGAATGGATCGCTTTTTTTTAATTTTTCGCACAAGGTTAAAGTTTCCGTGCTCTTTTCTTCTGAGTGCGAAGAGATGGATAGTGATTTGTCTTATTCGCAAAAAACCCTTGTCATAATTATCTTAGCTTGTTGAATCAAAGAGTTCTTATTTGGTAAACGTAAAACATCAACAGTAACTGCAGCAGCATCATACTTTCTCCCAAAATTTAGATATTGCATTAATCCAAATAAACTAACACTGCCTCCTTATTTCTCTTATAGGTGCGCACAAAATGATCCTCACACAAAGATGCCTCCTTATCTCCCGTACATTCTACATCAACACTCTCAATTTCCCAAAATTGTTAAGGTTTTATTTAGATCATCGTCAAGAATCAACCCACAATAAACGCGATCTTCCGCCACCTGATCGACACTCCCACTAACAACATAACTAAACACAGTATTCTGCAACAATAATTGCGAGTTTTGAACATAGATCTGTCCTGGCCTCAACAATTCATAAAAAATCTCAGCACCTAATAACATGTCAATTTTATCAGGAACATTGAAACTATGATCAGCTAATGACACGAACTCCGAAACATCAGCATCCACATTAATTATCATATTTGGAATGAAGTCGGTAATTTTGTTAACCAAAAACATCAATAATTCTCTCTCGTAACTTTTATCCTTATTTGCCACTGAGGTCTTAACACAGCTGTTCACAAGCATACTTGCATCATTAACACATGAAACAACAGTATCTACCTTTTCCATTTTCAATTGCAATCTTCCCGCACACGCCTTAGTACACAAGCAAGACTGAGATCCGACATCCAGCAGACATCTAACCTCAACCCATTGCGAGAACTTATTTTTAACAAGCGCGCGAATAGTACTCAAAAGCACGTTTTTAGGTTTGCTCTTCTTAATTCCAGTCGCCACACACTGGGATTGCGAAGTTGCTTCCGCAGTTTCCTCGCTCTGCTTTGGAACGAAAGCAGGTGCATCTAATTTCAAGTGAGAAGCGGGATTGCCAGAATTCTCACGCGGGAAATGAATCATTCTATGATGAGGTTTAAGGCAAAAATAGTTCTTTACCGAACGGCATTCGTCCACTTTATAGGGGGGAAAACAACGAAAACAAAGATTATTTCGTTTTACCACCTCCGCTCTATCCCATACTCATAGCCGTTTAAATTGGGAACACGTAGAAAACGAGTGAGATGCTCTTTTACAAAGAACACAATTTATATTTTTAGTTTCTGACACAAATATTTTTGGATATATTTTTATCCGCTCGCCTATTAGAAGTCGGCCATTTATTTCCTACCACTCGTTATGCTTCATTCACGGCATTCCTATTGATTAGTTCTTTTGTACTCCTACCTCTCGAGGACAAGTAAACATCACACTCCCGACTGAGCTGTTGAGGTTTAAGAAAAGCTTCATCCTGTTTGACCGCAATATGAGGCATCAATTCTCGATCAAGCGTTTCGAAAATCTTACCAGAAACTATAAGATCACACAGGGATCTAACATCAGTCACCTTAGGTAAGTGACAATAAAGTCAAAGGATGCACACAAACGAGAAGCAAATTGAACTTAAGTCTCCTTTGGCAACCTCTGAGCCTTTTTAAAATTACTCAGGCATTCTTGGGGGCGCCCCAAATTCCTTTAACACTAACTCCCTTATCTTTTCATAATCTCATAAATCCTCCTGACTAACGTACGCTACTAAATTGTTTACTTTTTCTCCTAAAATATTTAAAAGAATCTCGGCTTTTAATTCATTAGGCACACATTTGTTCTGGAATGCCTTCTCCAAAGAATGGAGAAACAGATTAAACGATTCTGACCTAACAGGCATCGAGATTGTTAGGGTTTTAACACTTTTAATCAAACTTTCCAAATTATCAGTTAGGGAACCCGGTTCTCCGATTTCGGTAGTTTGAGATGTGTTAGCCAAATTCTTTCTAGCATTCGCAATTTCTAGCTGTCTTTCCCAATTGGAAAAATTTTATTTTCTCTATTTCATACTCTCGTTCCGATTTTTCTCTCTGTTTATCCATTTCTGATTTCTCCCTCTTTTCTTCCAAAATACTATCAATAAGATTACGCACAAACTCAATATTGTCCTTATACACAACACTAGATTCGATCAAAGCTTTCAAATCCACCACTTTCGTTTTGTCTGGAACCATCAAATCCATTTCTTCCGGCGATTAGCTCATCTTTCCCAAGATTCAATTTAAGAGACATTAGTAAGCCTATGCTATCCCCATACTATTCACAAGAACTAAAATACAAGCAATACATTCTAAAAACTCGACAATACCATTCACTAGACTATCATTACTATTTGACAGAAGTGTAGATTAAAAATTCAAACCCAAATATAAAACAATCCAAACTACCGGCGAACGCAATAGAAAGTAACTCATAAATAAAGCAATTAACATCGGATAAAACCAACAGCAATAAAACCTCAGCACCAATTAGTCTATTTCTCATCTCAATCTACAATTAAACCGATTATTTCACTCACCAGAACAGCACCAACCGAATCCGCCTAATCAACACGAATCACGATTTATAAATCACCACATCACAACTCCTCAAACACACTTACAAACTCCAATTTCCAAAGGTCACTGACCACCGACTCCTGCTCGACGGACCAAAAAATGGGTAGCAAAGCACAACAAGCACAGCTCAAGAAAAACACAACAAGCACAGCTCAAGAAAAACACAACAAGCACAGCTCAAGAAAAACACAACACGCACGAGCCTCATGGACGGTATTAAATCAAGATCACTATATGTATAAAATAAGGAACAGTAGCGCTATCTGACGCTGATACTAAGGCCGGAAAAGCGGGGCGCGAACACCAACAAACTATTCTAGTGTGATTCGGTGTCTAAACAATCCAACTTATCACAACCAAACTCTGCTTTAACATAATTTTGTAAAGTAACATTCTTGAGAGGTGAATTTTAAAATAATTTCACAATTTTTTGTTCCTGGGAACCAAGTATAATTCCCGGGAATACAAAAAGAATGAAAATCTTACGCTTTCGCCGGAAAGAAACCCTATCTCAAATACTTATTCTTTATAGAATCCACCTTAAATCCTGAATTTCTTATTGAATCCACACTTAAATACTAATTGTATATGAGTCGGGCATGAATGCTCTCTGTAAATATTTTATGATAGATTTCAATCCCCAACGCACAAACTTTTTTCGGTCTATTCTTTGTAGTTAGGGTTTCCATAATTGCCAAGCATTAATGCAGGTCGCTTCAGTACTAAATAAATAAAACATAAAAATGTGGTAGGTAATGGTTTATTTGTCTCTTAAAATCAATAAAGTTTAAGCTAATTAATAAAATGAACACATGGAATAATGAAAAAAGATGCAAGACTAATCTTTTTTAAAGTTGATTTTACTTTCTTAATTATATTCATTTTCTTCTTTCACATAATTACAAAATTGGGAGCAATTCATTTTCAAATTATAACGACAAATCAAAATTGCTTAGAGAGAAATCGGAACAAATATGAATTCGGGACTGAGACAGACTCGTATATACTGTGTGTATGACAAACCCATTTGTATTAATTGAAGATAATAATTGAATCCTAGCCTCGGTGTTCTGCTAGTGCAATCTCGGCGTCCTGACCGGATCTCTTGAGTTCGAGACCCTGCCGAGAACATCTGCCATATACGAATGAAAGGACAACTTGATATCTATCAAGTTCAAACGCTCTGCCGTTGATATGGTGTGGAAGTTTGAAGAGAATGCATGCCAGTTCGCCTTCGTCATCTGATTACAGTTCAAGATGATACCAAAATTGCCCTCTTGTAGCCTCAAAATGATGCGTTAACCTATTTATATTAAGTTAAGTGTTTTAGAAGAAACTGGGTATGATAAGTAAGGGACTCATCTGTATTCTGCGATTGAAATTATCGAAGAGAGATAGAGCGAATCTTTTCGAGACTTGTGAAAGTTGTATGGAGATGTATCGAGACCTCTAAAAGTTGATGTTTTCCGCGTTGAAGTGAAAGAGTGCTGAATTTGAAATCAGAAAAGCCCCTGCAGAACGACATGGGAATTGTTAAACGTCAAACAAAAAGATAGGAACATCGAAAATCGAATTGTATAGAAATGAAAGATCAAATGACTTATTTATGCTGGGAGAAATTATTTATTCAGCTAATGCATATCAATAAGCGAAAATGTGTCACGTTTTAATATAGCATTTTCGTATAGCATATTAATATAGCATTTTTCATTTTACTACTGGTTGTTAATTCTAATGATAGAGTCATGAAATGCCTTGTATGCTTCTAGGAATTGATCTCAAAAGGAAGGCTTCAGAGACGCACTGCGGATGGAGCATTGCCTGTCTAGACTGATTAGACTGTTTCGCTGTCTGCATCACTAACTTATTCATGTTTCGGAGTTTCAATATTTGTTTAATAAATTGGGTTAACATTATTTAGACTCCGTCACGTTTTTACTTCATATTTTAATAAATAATCGTCGCTTCACAAGCAACACCACCTACCTTAATTTTTTGAAATTTCAAAGAGGAAGAAAATACCCAATTTTTCGCAACCAATAACGAATATTTCTAATTTTTTTTCACTTCTGGTAGGAGCATGCGATCTCGTGTTTTTATCAAATGTTAAATAAATTCAGAAATATTCTTTATTGGTTGCGACAAATTGAGTATTTTCTTCCTCTTTGAAATTTCAAAAAATTGAGATCGTTGCTTGTGAAGCGAAGTGAGGCTGAACTTGCACGGCGATTTTTGTTCTGCAAGTCTCCTTTCCAGTTTGAATGGATGGGGTGACTTTCTAAAAAAGGAAATGGAAAAAGCAAAATACAAGTACAAAAATGTAAATATACGCATATCGTATGTGCAAACATATATATGTCCTACAGAACGGTGTTAAAACAGTCATGTGAAATGCATATCATAATTCATTAAGTTCTTCGTTTCTTGCATCACAGAGATGAAACATTTACACCAATTGCTCATTTGATTATTGAACTAACACTTTTAATTTAAGTGTATTGAAAATTCGTTATGTAATGCGACAAGATATCAGTTTACCGTAAATCGAAAATGTATATCTTGGCCACGAAACTCCAAAATCACTCTTTGGCACATTAGGAATATATTATCTAAGGTTTTCTACCTCTGTTTTTGACAGGATCGGGGTCAGAACTAATTTATTCTATGTGCGTGTAGCCCTTTTTGAGTCTGAATTATATGATATTTGCAACGAATAGAATAATTAAGGCCAAATGGACACAATTAACCAATCAGAAACCAACCACCACCGTAACCCTTCCCAGTTGTTTGCAAGTGTGTGTGATCTGTTATGGAAAATTGAAACAACTCGTTGCACTGAATAATAATACGCCGCACGATAGATTGCTCATGATATATTAATTAGTTCTGGAAAAATGCAGCATTTGGAGTTTTTCTGTAATGTTTTCCGAAAACAGCTGTAACTTAAACTGTGGTCTGAAGTTAATTCTCAATTGCATAACTACACTTAGTCACAAATGTAAGCATTCACCTTTTAACTCGAGGGAAAAATTCTAAAATTTCCAACTAAATACGGTACAGCAATTGGTCTGGAGAATATTACTTAACGCACTGGATTACAGCATTTAAAATAAGGAGTATTTAAATCAGTTCTGATTTCTTTATATATTTTTTGACTTATTTCATTTCAGTAAAATTTGTAATACAAAAATAAAGAAGTAAAATTCAGTAATACAAAAGTTTGTATGCACTCTGAAAATTTGCAACGTCATAAGTTTCTGGAAAGATTAAACTCGGTGACTTTGGGGTTTTCTTGCATTTTTATAATAAATTTTGGAAATTTCATCCTAATTTCCATAATTTGGGCATTAAGATTTTGAATGATTCACCAAGAAGAAAAGCTATCACATCATCTGAAATATTCAATAATAGCTCATAAGAAGAACAAATATCAACGACTAATAATCAAAATCGCTGGAAAAAGTCCTTTAACATTACAAAAAATAACTGAAAAGTTGCAAGCTGAGAGAAGCCAATAGCAGACGACCTCCGAAATTCACGAATCGAAAAAGTTGGAAGAGTAAAAGTAATCCAAAAATTAGCGCGTTAATGCTAGCATTTGATTTTGGAAACAAATTTGGGGAACCATGCAATGGTAAGACAATTATTTGTGTGTTACGAAAGGCAGAATACGATGGTAGAGATATGCGAAGAAAATCGTTCCTTGATAAAGCTAATTCCAATAGAAGATTTGACTTTGTAAAACAGCATAAAAGAGAAGAATCAAAGTTTCGGAATTCCGCGATTTTTGCGAATGAGAGTAAATTCACCCTCTACGGTTCAGATGAAAATCAAAAAGTTTGGAGAAAAACAAATGCACAGCCCAACCAAATAATAGGAAGAGGGACTATTAAGTACAAGAGTGGTTCTATTATTATTTGGGGACTCATTGCAGCTTCTGGAGTAGACAATTGAGTTATCATGGAGGTAATAAGCTATGTATGTATAAGCTAAATATGATTCGATATAACTATTTGGATTTTTTTTAAGGTGGTTCCCTTCAAAGTGCCTCTAAATTAGTACTTGAACTATCATACATCTTTCAACAAAATAATGAACCCAAGGGTACCTCTTGAATTGTACAGGAATTGCTATAATGCACGAAAACAGCTAAACTCCACCTTAGTCACCAGATATTAATACCACCGAGCATTTGTGGGATTATCTGTATCAGCAAACTAGAAAGGACCAAAACTATAACATTCTTCAAAAGAGCCCTTCTAGAGAACGTACCAACTACTGTCACTCAAAATTTACTGAATTCAATGCCGTGAAGAATGAAAATAGTAACTGAAGCCAAAGGGTATCCAACAAATTACTGATTTCTAGTATGTGTAAAAGAAATGTGTTATGATTTACTGCTTTTCCCGACTTTGTTTCGGTTTGCTTACTTACTTTTGTGATGAAAATACAGGGTATTTTATGTTAACTGGTTTTTAAAATTAAATGTTTACAATTTTTTAATACTTTTTTGAAAAGTTTAATTTCTCTCCTAATGAAATGAATCATTATTTCGAATGGAGTTATAATTTAAGTTGGGTTTATCTTCAAAAGATACCGAAACTACTGCCCTGCATACTTACTTTTGTAATTAACTGTAGGTCCAGAGGACATTCAATTTCTTAGTATTCCTTGAAAATGTTTGTTTATCTATCCGAGACTATTTGTTCTGTTCTAACTTATATATCATTTTAATGAGATATTCCTACGTGTCTCGTTAAAGTGAACTCCGAGACTTCTTTTCTCGATTACTTTGATTCAGTCGCTAATGACTAAAAAATGGCGGCAAATCTTTGAACTATACAGCGTTTCATGGATCTATAAAAAATCTTTCGAGAGCGGTTGAAATTGTTGAATATATAAATTCATACCTCTTCTTTTATGTTTATGTGTACATGTTAAATTGTTATAACTGTGTATGTGCTTGAAATTGGAATTTAAGTAGCACGAACTTAGTTTACCAATTTTCCTTTTAGTGGCTGTGTATATTTTGATTTCCTTGTGAAATAAATTATTTAAAATACTTCGAATCTCTACTTTTCTGATGCGAATAATAATCTCAAGTGGTTATGGGCCCAGGCATCTCTCGAAAACGCTGTAAAGTATTTTAAAGTGAGATTATTTTCTTTCATTGATTGCTGAATTTTTACTTTGAACTGTTGTTATTGAAAAATTGGAAGGGGAAAGGAACTGGGTTAGCTGGAAGTTCGATGTGGAACTTCAATTGACTGTGTAGAAAGCAATGCCAGCAGTTCAAGGAAAAGTTACTAAGCCGGAGCCACTTCCGTTAGACGCCAGCGAAAACGACAAGAAAGCTTATGATACAGCTTTAAAATGTTTTGAAGAATTGGATGCCGTTGCAAGGTATATCATTGGCTCCAGTGTGAGGCCATAGCTAAAGAATCATGTTTTGACTTGCAAAAAGAGTAAAGAGATGTAGGACGACTCTTCATGGTGTTCATGAGCAACGGAATGAACAGAGGTTAGATCTCTCATATTCTCAGCTGTTCAATTATGAAAACGGCGCTGTGGGTGATATTGCTTCGATGTCTCTAAATTACAACGAATTTGGCAGGATCTACAGGATGAACTCAAAAGTGAAAACGTTCAGCTTCCTAGATTCATGCTGCTAAATAAGATTCTGAACATTTTACCTACTGAATATTTGGAGTTTGAAAATGCACGGGAATCTGTTACAGTTAATAAAAGAACTGTGGCAAGTCTTACAGAAGAAAGGCTGCGTTTGCACGAGCAAAGGCTGGAAAACATGAAGCTTCCTCATCAAAGTAAAAAATGTAGCATTTGTCGCCAAACCAAGTAAGAACTTCGCCAATAATCAAGACGATTCAGTGCAAAAAGAAAAGAACAGAAAGATAAAATGCCACTTTTGTGGACGTCCTGGTCATATGAAGAGGAATAGCTATAAATTCGAGAATTAAGGTTCTGAAAAAGAGAAAAAAGAGTCTCGCAAACCTGGGCAAGCCTGACTGTTTCTGAAAAGAGTTCAAATTATTGGCTTATTGACTCTGGTGCTTCACACCATGTTTCTTTAAAGTTGAACTGGCTTTCTTCATGTAAGATGTTTGATGCACCACGACTTTAAGTTTAGGGGGTGGTCGTTGCATGTATGCTAAAGGCATTGGAGACATTCAGGGTTGAGATGCTTGTTAAAGGGAAATGGAATACTGGCTCTCTGACCAATGTGTGGTACGGACCTGAAAGTGGACAAAATCTGTTCTCCTCTGGTGCTGCTCTCGATTAGGGACCGATTGAATTTGCAGGTATTAAACAAAGGGAATTTAAAAACAAGGATGGTGATACTGTTGCTGTTGGAATAAGATACAACGGTGTGTACAAATTACTAATGCGTGTACTTGTTCCAGAATCTGTCTGTGCAGCAGAGAAAAATGACATTTTGTAATTATGGTATGAAAGAAAGAGCCATCAAAACAAAAGGTATTTTCAAAAGATTTTGATATCCAAAGGAATTGATGTAAAATTAGATAGTGAATTTTGTGATGCCTGTAAGTATGGGAAAATGCATAGACTTAGTTTTGGAAGTCGGCAGCAAAAGCCTTGTTCTCCTGATCAGGTTGTTCATGCAGATTTGTGCGGCCCTATGCCTCAAAGTCTCTAGGTGGCAACAGATATTTTGTTGCATTTAAAGATGACTATTCGAAATACAGGGCTGTCTATTTAAGAAAAGAGAAATCGGAGGTAAAAAAAAATGTTATCTAGATTGCTATCTGAAATGAAGAATGCAGGCTTCATGTTGAAAGAAATTTTAACAGATGGAGGTGGTGAATTTAACAATTCTGAGGTTCACCAAATAATTCATAAAGAAGGTCTGAGCCATCGAACATCATTGCCTTATACTTCAGAACAGAATGGAGTGATAGAGAGAGAGAGAACAGAATTCTAGTGGAAGCGGCAAGGTCTATGCTTCATGCTAAAACTTTACCTGATAAATTGTGGGCTGAAGCTGTGAACACTGCTGCATATGTTCTAAATAGAACAGGGCCTACTCCAGAAGCAGGAAAGTCTCCTTATGAAATCCGGTTTAAAAGCAAACATTCTGCTGACCATCTACAAATTTTTGACACTGAATGCTTTATTCACATCCCAAAGCAGTTGGCTGTTGTGGTGAAAAGATGATTATCGTATTTGGATACCAGATAAAAATGATGTTGTGCTATCAACAAATGTTGCTTTAAAAGATGAGATCACGTCTGAGAAAAGATTAATAGAAATTGTGCAAACTCAATCAACAGAAGTCTGCGGAGAAGACGCCAGTTGCATTGACGCAGGAGAAGAGACAGAAATACAGAACACAGATGATCTCAATACTTCATTTGAAACTAAAGTGTATAACCTAAGAAGCAGATCACAGTTGCAGAAACCTTCAAGATTTGATGGGTGTGTTATGGTTGCAGAAGAGAATGAGCCATTCACATTTCAAGAAGCAATCAACTCTTCCAACAGAACGGAATGGAGAGATGCTATGCTGGAAGAATTAAATTATTTGGATGAAAACGAAGTCTGTGAGTTGGTGAATATACTACAGGCAGAAAACCTATTGAAAACAGATGAGTTTATATAATAAAGAAAAATTCTGATGGTGAAATTCGACGTTGCAAGGCTAGGTTGGTGGCAAAAGACTTTTCTCAAAAACCTGGCACTGATTACAATAAAACTTTCAGCCTTGTTATCCATTAGGATACAATAAGAATTGTCCTTAGTGTTGCTGCCATCGAAGGTCTGAAATTGGCACAGTTTGATGTTAAATGTGCAATCTTGTATGGAGTCCTCAATGAAGACATTTCTATGAAACAGCCACGAGGATATGAAGATGGTACGCGGAGGGTGTACAAATCAAAGTAAAGTCTCTATGGCTTAAAACTAGACCCTAGATACTGGAATAAAAATTTCAAGTGTTTCCTTGAAAAGTGTAATCTTGAGCAAACGAATAGTGATCCTTGTTTGTTCGTCAACAAAGACAAGTCTATCTTTCTAATCTTGTCTGTTGATGATGGTATCATAGAAGCTAAAGATGAAGGAAAACTACAGGAATTCTTTAAGAATCTGGAAGAAAGTTTTAGTGTCAGAATTGAATCATCAAATTGCTTTTTAGGGCTGCAAATACAGCATTTGGATGATCGTTCAATTTTCGTTCACCAAGATAATTATTGCAAGAAAGATCTAGTCTCCTTTAAAATGCCAAGTGTTAATCCTGTGTCAGTACCGTTTGATAAATCTTTGACGTGTCTGGATCATTCAGAAAAGTTACAAGAGGATATTCCTTACAGGAAAGCAGTAGACAGCTTAATGTATCTAGCTGTGGTGCCTATACCAGATATTGCATATTCAGTTGGTGTGCTTTCTAGAATTCTCGGCAAACCGTCAAACGTACATTGGTGTCTTGTCAAGAAAGTCCCAACTTATTTGAAAGTAATTTTGAGATTAGGAATACTTCGCCAATCAAGGTCAGCATACGAATTATTGGAGGCAGTTAGTGATTGTGACTATACTGGAGCTGTTTCTACTAGGAAATCAACATTTGGTATGATTTTCAAGTTCAGTGGAGGTGCAATAACGTGGGCATCGAAACGTCAATAGCGCATATCCTTATCTACAACTGAAGCCGAATTTGTTGCAGCCAGCTAGGCCTGTAAAGAAACAGTCTGGTTGTAGAGACTGTTTATGGTGTGGTGTCTTGGCCTAGGTGTGACCAAAATAATGCAAAGCTTAGGTTGACCTAAGTACTTTTATTGATACAGCAATAATTAAGAGAACACTTCTTGCATAGAAGTCTAGATTAATGGATTATTTACAAATTTCAATCATTAGGATCATAGTTCTAGGACGTTTACAGTTCAATGGAATAATAGTCCACAAAAGAAGTAATTCATCACTGGATGGATAGCTTCCACCTATCAACGTGATACCTAACCACGAGACTACAAGGAGTGCTCGCAAGTTGATGAGCCGAGAGTTCGGGAAATTGCCGATTCCTCGGTGTTGCTTACCAAGTCCGAATTAATTCGAGGCTTCAAATCCGAGCTGATCATACAGCTCTTTTCGGCGCTCCGGAGCCTGAAACTCAGTTCGAGACTCCTAATTCGGTTCTTTACCTTCTTTCCCGTTCTCCATCCAACGTTCTGTTTTTATCCCCTACCTGAAGGGGTGGAGCCCCGCCTTCCTTCCACTCCACTGGCTAATCGTACTCCCGGGTGACCAACGACTAACCTTCCATGTTCCCAGTGGTCAAATCGAACCGTGGGGAAGGTTCTTGGGTTTTGCCACCACCGGGGCTATACAGGTACGACACGAAAGGGTACCGCTAATGCGCTCTCTGACAGATATTGATTCCTCTGCTTTGTGGCGGCTCTCTGTGTGAAGCCATTACTCTTGCGCACGTCTCGTTAACGACCACCAGGTGCAGCTGTCCTGCGGTCTGCGGCTGACATGAAAGGAACTGGACTCTCTTTCCCGTGGGAACGGTGCTCGCGGGAAGGAAACATCACAATGTAAATCCATCATTTACAGTGTGTTCCTGTGCTGCAAGTTGACAATCAGAGTGCAATTCGACTTAATAAAGAATCCTGAGTTTCATAATCGAACAAAACACATAAATGTTCATTACAAATTTGTTCGGGACAAGTATCATAATGGAGAATTGAATGTGCAGTACTGTGAAATTGTTAATCAGGCTGCTGATATTTTAACTTAACCTTTATCCAGAGTTCGCTTTCAAAAACTGAAACAATTAATCGCTGTGTATGTTCGGCACTCTTCGGACCAAATTTCTTTGTAAACGATGGCTAAAAACGATGCCTGTAAACGCTACAGTGACAGATGATTCAGCTGTCTACTTAAAAATGTTTACAAATATTTTCCTACCCAAAGCTTCGGAGATGAGGAAATAGACAGGAAGGATGAGCGGTTTCAACAAGCTATTGCTCATTCGGCAAGAATTTCCATTAAATGCTGTCCGAGCTGGATTCCCTAATTGAGTAATTTTTCACTTGAGCGAGATCACTTGGTCTTTTCGGTCAATAGACCTTTCAAAGATTTTTTTTTTATCTTTAGGATTATTTCAAATCACATTTTTAAGAAAGTAAGCCCTGAACACCGGAATAATTGAATCAGAAATTTGAATAAATGAACAAATCCTAAAACTGTCGAAACTCACACGTTTTGAGCCCGTTGTGGGTATTTCGATTTGTTGGCGTTTGTTTCCTTCTTTAAACTGCTGATACAGCTGTAGACCTCTAAACGAGATGGAAGAAATCGCTTGAGATGCATTGTAAAGAATGGAGGCAAACTTTCGAGAATGGCTATAAACATGCATTGTTATAGGGTCATTCCGGGTGATATGCCGCATATTTTTTTGAAGTTGTGTATAAAATTCCATGGTGTACATAAAATAAAATAAATCATGCTGTGCTATTTAGTGCTAAATATACAACATGTGTACTACGACAAAAAATATAAAAGATAATTAATATTTTTTAACAATTTTTTTCTAAAACATTACACTGCGGCGCGTTACCCGTACATTCTGGGTGAGACGCCGCACTTGTGCGGGAGTTATGCCGCGAATGGCATAAGAACAGAATGAAATAATAAATAAAAAATATTCAAACAAATATTCATATCTGGACTATAATTACCTATGTAATAACAAAAACGAACTAAATGAGTACAATAAAACGTACTAGTAGGTTCAAATCAATATTAGTCTGCCTGCTTAGTTCACTATTAAAATTATCTACTTATTTTTTAAAGATTGAATTTTAATTCAGCAATTGTTATTTCAGCAACAACGAAACATCAGTGTATTAGAGAGGGAAAAGGAAAAAGTAAAATAGTGTTTACGTTGCTTTATTTGTTAATAGACCTGTGTTTTCGACCGTAATCTACACAAAAAATGTCGAAAATAGTACAGTCTTCATGTAACCACGTTTGACACATGATGCAACGAAGCCAATCACGCTTCTTAGTAGTTTTGTAGTAGTTTTCTGAATATTCCTTGCAAAGAACGTCTGCGTCACATGTGTATTCCAACTGTTCATTGTTATCATCTTGACTTGCATCTTTCTTCGCCTTCTTACTTTTTATTTTTCCCTTTTTCTTCTTTGGCGTAGTAAACTTGATAATTGTTTGAACATTCATCAATGTCTGATGAACTGTCATAGGATCTTCCACCAGATTCAAAATTAAATTTTCTCTTGGTAGTTTTGTCATCTTTTTTGTTAATTTTCTTAAATTTTTGTTTCTTTTCTCTAAATTTGCTTTAAGCGCATTCCTATTGTCAATAGAGGTTAAGAGTACTGCTGCTTTCTTAATTCTGTCCTTTGCTGTCACCTGGCTAAGTCTCGGAATAGGAGAGATTTTATGTAGGTGTTTGGTAGGTGACGGGGGCTTTACACTGCTAGTTCCAGGTTCTGCAGGCTGCAAATTGATTTGAGGTGTGTTGATTAGTACTTCACTTGATGAATTTCGCTCCTCTTGTGTCGTGTTTTCTGGTACGGGCACTTCACTATCCTCTAATAAATAAAACAAATTATCTGGGAGAGCGTTGTTGTTAAAAGGGAAGATGTCAGTGACCTTAAAGCACCAAGGGGCGTTGCCAACAGTTGCCGATTTGTTCAAACCATCGCATATTAAAGACCCTACCTGATACTGAGTCAATTTGCGCCCAACATGCTGCTCAACGCAAATAAGTGTTCAGTAACATAATAAAATAAGACACGGGTAGATAAATTTCAATTTTATAATTCGCGACATCCCGTACAAAAGAAACTGCTGCGTGTATACCGGATCGCAGTGCGGCATGTACACCATTTTGTTCGGTACAGACGCCGCACATCGTAGTTGCCTACCCTCGCAAAGGAAAATGGAGTAACCATACACACAGTACTCTATACAGACTCTACACTTAGTTTTGACTTCGAAATCATGCATGGATTTAATAATTAGCGCATAAGAAGTATTTAAGCATGAGGTGTTTAAAAGTTTGGATGGTGAAATCATACGCTTTCCTCAAAATAACGATTGTCCTGCGAAAAATAATCATCGAATTGGGATTCACGCTATAAACCGGTTAAAGAAATCTCATTGCGCATCTATACTGCGCGTCTGACTGCCATCTATCGATGATTACAAGAAATACAAGGTGTGCGGCATCTATCCCGGAGTTACCCTAATGATCAACATAAGAATGGCCTTATTTTCCGCTCTTAAGTATTTCAAAATGATACTGATTATTTATTTGATCGTAATTATTGTTTTTTACAAAAAATTCATGAAATAGTGTAGTCATTCTTGTAACGTTAACTATAGTGTTATATATAACTGTCTGTGACTGATCGCAGAGGCAGCTCCCTCTGAAGTTCAGACGAAACCGAAATGAATGATTCTCCTTTTTTACTTTCTCGTATACGAAGTATACAAAGAGAAAGTATTGTAATCGTCGAAAAATTCGAACTCGAGATTTTGACGGATCTCCTCGTTTTAGACCTCCCTGAGTCCGAAAAACACAATTTTGGAATTATGTCTGTCTGTGTGTCTGTATGTCTGTGAACACGATAACTCGAAAACTATTAGAGCTACGGGGATGAAATTTAGTATGTGGTCTTTAAACATAATTTGTAGGTTTCTATCAAATTTTGGACAAAAATCCGTCAACGGGAAGTCTGTCTGTCTGTATGTCCAAAGTCATGCGAACACTATAACTCAAAAAGTTGAATAGCTAGATGGATAAAATTTGGTGCACAGTTTTATCGTCATGAATGTAGGTCCGTATAAAATTTTGGGCCAAATCCGTCAAAAGGTTGACTGTCTGTCGGTCTGTATAAGCGCATGTCCAACGCGTCCGCTATCTCTACACGCATGCGTATTGGACGCAATCTTCTGTGCACGATATTTATTGACTCCTGCTTGGCGCTTTTTTTTATCCGATTCTCCATGCGCATGCGTACTTGGTAGCAATATGTGCACACGGAAGGATTGTCCTTGAGCGAAGAAAGAGTAGAAATCGGTATACATTTAATCGGAACGCATCTCTTCGAATTTGATTTTTTATCTAAATATTTTCTGATAGTCATTGGATCCTGGGTTACAATAGGTTCGAATTTTTTTTATCCACGCGGGGGGAGGGGAAACAGCACCTTTTCAGAGAAGTATAAGAGAAAGTTTAGGGGAGACCACTCCCGCTGGTTTATTCTGTTATAAGTTTCTATATGCTATTATTCTGCTGCATTTGACTTCAGATGATTTAATCGCTTCCTGAACAGTCAAATTGGTTTGTACTGACAGATGACAAAAACATTAAGGTTTGTCATTCATTTTATTTTTTAAGTCATTGAATGAGGTCTGACATGTTTGGTTCAAATTGCGTGGCAATTAAATATATAATAGATTGTCCACTTCTAAATAACAACATTTGCATTCAAAGAAATAAATATTTTACCGTTTTTCCAAGTTTTTTTAAAACTGGTATCTGTTTTTTAATATTATTTTTGTTGCAGTTTTCGAATGTTGACTTCAGACGGACGGTGGAATCGATTTGTTCTGACAGCTGACAGAAACATCAAGTTATGTCATTAATTTGTTTCTTCAACCATTAAATGATGTTTGACACTTTTGCTTAAAATTGTTTTTAAAAACTTTTGACAAAAAGAATAAACCCACTAAAGGTAAGTAAAGTTTTGAGTTTATTAGAAAAAAGAGGATATTTTTTATTATTAAGTGATGTGAAGCAAGCATTTTTTGACTGAAATGTTTAACAAAATCGTCGTCAAGCACTTGCTGGTGATCTTAAAAGTGCACTACCTAACTCTGAATAATTAAAAAAGCTATATTTCTATCCGTTCCTCAAATATGAGGTATCACTGATGGAATAATATAACCACTTGCTAGACTATCAAGCTAAATGTGAAAATCCTTATTTTAAATACCGTTTTTCTGTAAATACTCAGAACTAAATTTTTTTTAACATCTTGTTTTCAACTTTTTGTATCTATCTTCTGGTAAATTATTCCAAATAAGTTTTCTCAGTGAAGTCCACTTGCAACAAGTATACTTAAAAAAATGTTTCCGAATGTAAAACACCAAAAGGGTTGCTGTTTTACACTCGAAAATTACATTACATGTTTTCGAATGACAAACACCAACAATTGTAAAATTTCTATAGCAAGAAAAGTTATGTAAGTTCAATTTATGTTGAAGTCATACAGGTACCAGATTTAAAAATATTTCTAGACATAATTAAGTCTCTTGGAATGATGTAGTTGTATTATCGGACGGGGACAGTTTAGAATGAATGATTTTAGAATGAATTTAAAATGAAATATGTGTATAATTATGATTTCGAAAGAATAGAAAAGAGATTCTTCTCATTTTACCTTTTTAGGATAACATAATAGTTCTGATAAAGACAATACTATTTCACATTCAAGCAGTTGAAAATATTTTGGAAATTTTCAGTAATATGTACATTTGAATTTCATATTAATTGACAGATAAAACAAATAGAGTTTAAAAACGATTTAAAACTGGAAATCAACTAAGTGCACAGAATTATTTCGGATATTGGATTTAAAATGAGGTGATTAAGTATAAATTAGTTAATTTGATAGAGTTATCGAAAAGAATTTTATATAACTATGGATCATTGTGTTACCATGTTTAAAAATATATTTACATAGAGTAATATCGGTTTGGAGTCTAAGATAACATCTAATTCTTGCATCCACACAATGATTGCAAAGAAACCCAGCGTAGTTTAGTTTAGTTATATGAAGGATCTAACGTTTTGAAGAAACAAGAGGGCTATTTTGTCACGGATCTCGTAATTTTGAACCGGGGTCAGATGACGGGGACAGCACATGTGACGGCATCAACCTCTCCAAACTTCCTCACCAAACCAGAGGAAGGACGTTCGACCCATGATGTATGATTTAGCATGCGCCTGGCCCACATACACGGTGGATCTTCAATGAAATCGGGTTTGGAACTTCGAATCCTCCGCCCCCGAAGCCGAGGTCTCACTCTGGACCACAGTGGCCCCAAAGACACGTTGCCATAGTGATTTACTTTCTTTCCAAACTTCGAAACGAATTGGCTGAAAACATAGAAGCATGAATAAAAAAATGAATTAACGGAAAAAAATTCAGGTGGAATATTTTTAAAATATAAATCTTGTTCGTAATTAAATTCTCAAAACAAATTATGCATTTAGATGGATTGCCGTTTATTAAATAAGTCGGCTTTCAAATAGAATTTTACCAACCGACTAAACGAGCCAGTCAAAAGGTTTCTGTCATCCTTTTAATCTGTATTGTCAAACTCTAGAAATGATTGCATGCGCTCAAGAACTTGATCCGAAATGAATAGTATCGTTTTCTTCATCAATCATTTCTGACCGATTACTAGTCACTTAGGAGATTTTTTTTCTTCCCCCTCCCAATCCTGACTCTCAGCAAATCTCTTCCAGATCCAAAACACATACTTTCTTTGTTTCTAGTACCATCCACTGGCATGGAAAAGTGTAATTTTGTTGTCCACTTGAAAGGGGAAAAAATGGCTCTGGCATTTTCATGGTCCTTCTGTCATCAGGGAACAAAGTAACTACCCCTCACCTATCCATCATCCTTGGTTTGACGCAAAGCAGGGGTGAGAATCCCGTGGTGGGCACGGAAGAAGGTTTCCCTTTCGTGACGGCTGTTCGATGACTTTTCGGATGCTCTTGCCAAATTCTCTCGGAGCACGGTTGGGTGGGATTTGCATGTCTTTCCTTCCCGAGAGGCGTATCTCCGGTGCTATCTTAAGAATGTGCTAAATGTGGCGTTTTCGATTCGGCAAAATTGAAATGTGCTAAACTGAAGGCAGCACGCACGCTTTCTGTTGTTCCCTCTCGCGGCTGATTTAGCCAAATTAGGGTTCTTTAAATAGGGTTCTGTTAAGGAGACACGCACGCTCGCCATTGTTGAATGGTTTGCTGATAAGAAGTGAATGTAACAGGGGAATTGTACACAATGTAACACAAGTGAATGTTCAGTCAAAATATCTCAAAAATCCAATCAAAAAGTGAAAGTTAAAGAAAGAACGCACGATTATCTTTTCTACTGCGTCAGCTATCATTCTTTAGTAGACATTTTATATATGAGAATTTTTATCACAAAATCCTGAACCTTTATTAGATGAATGATTGGAATCTTCACCAGTGAGATCAAAACTTACCATTTAAATAACTTACCATTAAGTAAGCATATTATCGATGTGTCCGATTCAGGCAATGAAAAAAGACAGCAACGGCAGATTTCCTATGGAGGGATAAGGAAGTGTTGAAGTGAAAATTAATTATCCATTAACGAAATAATAAAAAATTAATGCACGTAATAAATCTTTTTTATCTCCGCCTTTCGAACTTAACTTTAACTTCAAACGTCTTGGTTCAGTTGTCAGATCCCAATGAGCCTCTTCTCATTTCTTAACCAGCTTTTTCTTACCTATTACATTCCTAATTAAAGGTATTCTCGGTTTCGAAGTTATAAAAATTTTGCCATAAATATGACGTCCTCTTTCAGTGATTTGACTTTCACCGGTGATACACACCATTTCGCAAAATAGTTATGGACTAGGAATAACTAATTTTTCCTTTAAAAGTACCTTTTGATTCCGTACCATTCCTTCAGTACCTTTGATCTTTAAAAATACTACTACCACAATAAAAGATATTAAAATATATTTAATGATTAAAAGAACGACTGTGCTTCTTTAAAAAAATTGTCAACGACGACATTATCACATATACGAATAAATTTAATTTCTACGATGTTTTTATTTATTTAATATTAAAATTATTTTTAAATATTTAAAATTATTATAAATTATTTAAAATTATTATAAATTATTTTTAAAATATTAAAAAAATTAAAATAATCTCTTTAACTGCAGATATTACTTTATATTATTTTATTTATTTATTACATCTTGGCAGTCAATAACCAAGGAACAGTCCCGGTGAAAGAAGATACATCTTAGAATGGTGAACATCGTTTCAGGCAACTAACAGAATAAATTTCTCAGTTCCTTGAAGAGTCAATTGTCCAATACATTTTTAATTCAGATCTTTGTTTTGATCTTTGAATTATTCTTTGTCGTTTAGATCAAACAATTGAAGAGGCCTAAAAATAAAGCCAAAGATTATTTCTTATGAACTGAATAGAAGACGACTGTGATTTGATTTAAACTCTAGTTTGAATAAATTTTGCTGATTATGTCTTCTAGGACGTTTTAATCCTTCAAAAATCCAGAATATTCGATCATTCAGTAGTAATATTTTCATTTTCCCCCATCGATCAAAATTAGATTTATTTAGAATAATCCAAATACAATTCAAGCATATTTTTAATCCACCTTATTATCTCTTCTCCCAGTCTTCTTTCAGATGCGGGAAGACGTGTCTTCACTCCGAGCCTGCGCTTTGCCGGAATTCACTTATCTCAGAAGAGCATTAACTGAGATGTGCAGGACCTCGCAGATAGATATCTAATGTGCCGCCACACACTGCATGAGAAGCCCTTATGACTTCCACGAAAAAATGAATGTAAAATGTGGGAAACTCCGCCATTCAGGAGGTTTGAAGATCGTCTTTTCGAAACAATTTATTCTAGTACTTTCTCTTTTTCCCAAATGGTGGTCGTGATTTTAAATCGCATCGTTTTGTGAGAGGCTCCTTTCATAACTTTCACTTTCACATCGTTTGAGAAGTAGGTGGTGGGCGGGGCTCGGCATACCTTTGGCGAGAGTCTGTGTTATATTTTTGAAGGTAGGATATATAATCGTGTTTAATGTTCTTATATCGTAACGACTGACTGAGAAATATGCCGGCTCTCAAAACATGCCACTTAAAGTGGCTTTGGTTTGGGTAAAAGACATTGAGGAACCGTTTTATCAATTTACTGCTTGTTGACTTTTCATTTTCTGAAGAAGTTGCACTTTCAAAGCAAATATTGTGAATA
This sequence comes from Araneus ventricosus, assembly GCA_013235015.1. Classification (NCBI taxonomy): domain Eukaryota; kingdom Metazoa; phylum Arthropoda; class Arachnida; order Araneae; family Araneidae; genus Araneus; species Araneus ventricosus. The sequence goes on along the minus strand of BGPR01002810.1, from coordinate 134,774 downwards.
ATTTAAAATAAGGTGACAGACGTCCCAGATTAGGCGGGACAATCATGAATATCATTTTCTGAAGAAGTTGCACTTTAAAAGCAAATATTGTGAATAATTTAAAATAAGGTGACCAGACGTCCCATATTAGGCGGGGCAATCCTGAATATCCTTTTCATTTTCTGTAGACGTTGCACTTTAAAAGCAAATATTATGAACTAGAAGATTTCTGTCCGTCTAAGACGGGCTTTTAGCTCGCCAACTGTGTCTCGGAATTGATTCACTCGTGAAAGATGTAATACAAAATTACTTGCACATTGGCGCATTGCATTTTTGCAACAAATTATTGGCGTGGATTTTAGCAATAATGTCCGTCCGATAATTTGAAGATCCCATAATTTAGTAAAAAGATCTGTATTCATAACGTTTCCCAATATTCAGAGGAAAAAAAGCTTGCACAAAATAAACAAAAAATGCATTCAAATAAAAAAGAATTACAAAAACTGAATTAAAAACAATTGGTTAAAAGCTTTAAATACTCAAACCGAAACTAATTACGAAAACTGGATTAAAAACAATCAGTAAGAAACCTTAAAATTTGTTTACCAATACTCAAATCAAAACTAAACACTTAAAAAACACTAATTACGAAAACTGTATTAAAAACCTAAAATAAAGAAAGCTAATTGCTAAACTCGGCAAAAAAAACCCTGTCAAATAGCAATAACTTCAGTTGGATACTTTGAAGATACTATTGCTAATTTAGCAAAAAGATTCAGTTTACCAACAATTAGAGAAAAAAAAAAACACAAAATAAACCAAACAAAAAATGCTGAAATATTATATTAGGAAAATAACTAATTTCTGGTGTAACTCCTATTTGATATTTCCGTGTCAATGAATTAACATAGCAAAAAGAAATTAAGCTGCTGAACTTAGCTAAAAAAAACCCTGCCATAACTCCAGCAGAATCCAAACAGTTGTGTATGCTACTTTGTAGACAGAGTGTCTGCGTCTGGCACGTAGCCACGCCCACATTCCTGAGCGTTAACGACTTCTCTGGACAAATATATAAGAGATCATCTATACTTATAAAAGGCAATGTTTGTGTGCGCGCGTGCGCGCGATGTCCAGACGAATCTATCGCGCTCACAGTCATGGAATTTGGCACACAGGTAGTCGTAAAGGTGCACTTCGAAGCCGGAATTTTAAAATTCAATCTAGAAATTTTTTTATTTAATGTTTTGTGTTGTTTTGGTCATTTTCGGCACGTTTACGGCTGTAGTATCTTTTTTAATGATCATTGAAAAATAATCAATGCACTACCGGATAGAACAAACAATTTTCGTTCTAATGAAGTTTGTTTTTAGCTTCAAACGTAATTTACTAAATTTTGAGAATTTTTTAAAAAATAGTCAGTTTTGCCATCGAAATTTTATTTGTGCTTTTAAATTTGCTGCATCCGACGCTCTAATAACACTATTATTTTAAATTTTTTTCAGCTTATAACTGGAACTGTTCTGTCGAATTTAAAACAAGAACGGTTAAAATATCTTTCTCCAGTTTTTTTTAAATTAATTTTTTTCTGGTCTGTCGAAGGATATTTTTCTCTAACTAACATTCTCCCGCGCCTTCCCAACATGCATTGTTGCAATTTCGGCGCAGAGGGCGGGATACGTCATAACCTTCAACTGAATGACTTCGATTATTATTTTTTGTCGTGTTTATGTCTCGCATATTTTACTTGCTCTATAATAATCATTGGTAAATGTGGAGTTAACGGTACGTACTTGTTTCTCGCCAATTCTTCTTGGCGCAATTTAATTTACCGTCGCCAAATGTTGTTCTGGATGTGCAGTGCGTTTTTTATTCCTCTCTTGAGTATGGTTAACCTGAAAACGAGAGATTGAGCTCGCAATGCCAGCGGCATTTCAAGTGTTTACCGGGCAAATTATTTTAACTTAAAAAAACATCAGCAGCTTCGCTTTCAGCATAGCGAGCCACTAGTAGTTTCGCTCATTCATTGAATTTTAAAAATCAATTTTTTAAAAAAAAAAATACTGTAATCAAGAATTCCCTCACGGGATGCGTACGGGTTCCGGGCAATTTTTGGAACTTTAAAAAACATCAGCGGCTTCGCTTTCTTCAAAGGTCGGCTTCAAAGGTTATGATATGCCGAAAGGGATCCAATGTTCCCTGATATTCCTTTTTTTCTTCTACACGTTGACGCCATAACAAATTCTGTCGCGAAGTTCGAAGCAAAAACTTTTGAAATGATCAAATCAGTCAAAAATCAATTTTTAGAATTCCAAACGAAGTTTTAATAAAATTCGAAGAAACTGACCAATCACATCTTACAAATGAACCGATCAAACCAATTAAAAACAAATCACAATATCGCGCCATGCGCAGAAAACTGATGAATAGATCAATTTCAGCGCATGCGCACATGCAACTCGTTTAAAACATCATTGCGCAACCAAATCAAATGTTCTCTATCTCCGATCTTGGCGGCAAAGAGTTGGCTATCCTAAGAGAAACGAAGTAAGACCGTAACGTTAACTCCACATTAATCTAATCATTTTCACGTTGCAATTTTTCAATATTGTTTCGGATTAACGTACTCTGTATTGTTTTTCTACAGTTGAAATGTCATTATCGCGAAGAAAAATAAGCGGGAAAATCAATAATGCGTATCTTTTGTTTTGTTTTCAGAACTTTTTCATGTCATTGAGGGCGGTTTTTTTTTTTTTTTTCATTTTGCTGAAGTCCTGATTCCACGGGCAACGCCGTGCGCGTATTGCTAATTTAAAATAAAGTGATCAAACGTCCCAGATTAAGCAGGACAATCCTGAATATCCTTTTCATTTTCTGTAGATGTTGCAATGTAAATATTGTGAATAATTTAAAACGAGGTGACCAGACGCCCCAGATTGTCTCGGATTGAAAAAATGTTCCGGATTACTCCCAAATTGGAACTGATTATTCAGGATTGTCCTGAATTTAACATATAAGAGTTAGCAAACATTTAAGAAAGATTGACTAAATTTAACTTTAACTAAATTTAGTTTTTAAAAGAAGTTAGATAAAAAAGTTACTCTTTCATAAAAGAGAATAACCCTTCCCAACTTCTGATATACTTATAAAATGCTCACACTTCCCGTATTACTCGGTACAGACGCGATTTTCGACTCTTTGCTGCTGGACTGAAAAAAAGGTACTAAATGTCTCGAGCTGTCTCGCTTTTAATTTATCACCAGATTATGCAAAAAGATCAAGTAGATTTAATTTTTCCCGAAGTTAGCTCTTCCCAAAGTTTAGTACACATAAAGCATTCGTTCTAATATGACGAATATGGATAAATTTGACTGAAGGAAAAATAATGCAAGTAATAGCAATATTTAATTTATGTTTCTTCTTCTCTGACTGCTTTTTTCTTTTTTTGAAAATTTTTATTGTGTTAACTATTTCTTTGTTACTGAATCTCCTTTTTTCGGGATTTTGCCGAATATCCTTCCCCTCTTCCTAGCCAGGATCCCGGATTGAATTTAGAAAATGCGAACGCTTCATTTAAAATGATGCCAAAGATAAAAATGAAATAAGAAAGTTATCGAGTTCATTCACGTGGTGTCACAGACGCATGAAGTACTTAACTCCGCAGGTCCTCGACTCACGAGAATCCGCACTTACAGCAACGAAAAATAAATATCAAAATAAAATGTAATTTCAGGTCGTATGTTTTGTTTACAGTACGTTCAATAGAGTACATATTAAGCATTTATCACATTATGTACAATAACTAAAGTGGTTGGTAAGATATTTTGAGTAGTTGGGGTCATTCTGGTTTCTGCTCCGTCTGTGCAATAATTTAATAATTAATTTTAAATTTAATTAATTATTTTATTTAATTCCTGTAATTTCTTTCTTGCTACAGCTAAATCAGTGAACTACCATTTCACTTGTCCAGGGAGAGAGGGATTTTTCTTTTTATAAAATTTACCATTTAAGGATTTGACCTCCTCTAAGAAGATCAATGCGAATGAAGAAATTGAGCTCGAATCATCTGCTTTATCCAGTTTCGGACGAAGGGAGCAAGGTCAGCTTGCTGAGATGTTTCTGAAAAGCTTTATGAGGGCCATATGTCTTCTTATATCTTTCGCTGATTTTCTGGTGTGGAAAAAGATCCGTCTGTGACAGGATATGCATGTGATCGCTGAGAGATTCAATATCAAAGACTTCCCATTTCTGGACAAGATGAAATAATACATCGCCGGTGAAACACAGATCGGGCGTCTCTAGAGCTCTTTGAGTTTGGAAAGTTGGTAAAGATTCATTGTTAACAAGAATTAGACCAAAACTAGCAGCGAAATCCAGGAGTGAGTTTTCTCTGTTGTCCTCTCTTTGGTATCCCCACAGAGTACTCTTGGAGTTAAAGTCACCAGCATTGAAAAGCCTTGACCGGCAGATATGATTGGAAGAAGAGATACTGTTTAATGGGATGTTGATATCTTCTGAGGGTGGGATGTAAACTTTTCCAATCTGAAACAGTCCAGAGGAAGTTTCTAAGTGAATGAAAATGCAGTTTCTGTCTTCAAAAACAACAATCGGAGATAGTTGAGGGTTAATGACAACAATGGAGGCTTTACCAGAATCAGAGAAAATTTTGGTCTATTTCAGGGGGAAACCGGGAATTGTTTCTTGTATATTGCTCTTGGAGCAACATAACGTCAGCACCAGAGTTAAGGACTTGGACAGCTGCAAGTTAAGTTGCCCTTTTGCAGTTCTTCGAATTCATTTGCAGAATTGTTAGGCCGTTAGTGGAATGAGCTGTTCTATTCATTGTTCAGTAAGGATAGGTGCAATTTCTGGATGTTTCATATTGTGAACAGATTTTATCCAAGGATCATTCCCTTCTTTGACAAGCGCCAAGATTATAATGTCGGAAACACACTTGCCAAAGTTAGGAATACGGGACGTTTCTAGATGTTCTCCGAGGCATGCGTTTATGTCTACACAGTTTATGCACTTTGGTTCGTTTGAACACTCATTTCATATTCTTCTGAGCAGTTGCTACACCGAGGGGTTTCTTTGTATCGGAGATGCTCGATACGTTGACAGCGGAAAAATATCTCGACACATTGATATTGCTTAACTAAGCAGTTACAAAGCTGAATGCAGATCCTGCGACGTTTTTGTAACACCAGAGCAACTCCAGGAGATGCCTCCAATATGATTTGTTTTGTGGCAGTGTCACTGCAATTGTGAGATTTCTTGTTTCTTAAATGTCCAGAAAAAGTGTCTGGGAATGCGGCCTGGATATAATGGATAAATTCGTCATCAGAAACATCCACAGGTACCCCGAAAAAGTTGAAGAGTTTTTTTGTTCTTAAAAATGTTACGGTTCTCTCTTTTGTTGTAGTGGCAACGAATAAAGTTCATTTTTAAATTTAGGCAACTATTTTGAAACTTAATAAAAGCAATAAACTAGTTAACAAATTAAAAAACATTGCAAAAAACTAGGAATATTTTTAAAAAACATAACTAATATATTTTGCGGTTGCTTTTACTATTTCTTCTTCAAGCTGATTCATACACAGTAGGCATATAAAGGTGTTTTCAAAATGAATATGATAAGTAGAATTGTTTAGAAGCTAATATTTAGAAATATTAAATATGCTTAATCGGTTTATTAATATAAACTTTTTACTGACAATTAAAAAGAGTAAAAGCTTTCAGTTTTAGACAAAGAAACAAAAATCAAGATTTCCCAGATAATCTGGGACATTTGATCATTGTAAACATAAAGCAAAATTTGGTAATTAAGAAAAGTTTTTTTATTCAACGCTTTAAAAACTAAATCCAGTTATTATTTTAAATGTGAGTTACTTACCAATAAGTAAAATTCAGGACAATGAGAGAAATTTATTAAGAATTCGGGACATTCCCGCCTAAAGCGGGAAGTCTGGTCACTTTATATTAACGAACCACAAACACCTATTTATTAAATATAATTTTTAAAAAATTAGGTTTTGAAGAATTCCCTTTCACCACTCTTTATGCATACAATATAAGGTTTCTATTTTAGGGATTAATTGTTGTTTCGAATCGTAATTTCGTAAATTATTGTTTATTTTCCATTACAGACTTGTATTATCACTTCAGTCTATTTTTAAGTGACCAGAAGTCCTTAAAAAGACGGGTTGGTTTAATTTTTACTTCTCTACGCCACAGGTTGAATCCACCCTCCAATGGCCGGATTTACGCCCAAAGCCAAAGCTATTAATTCTGTCGCAAGTATAGAGATAGGCAACGTAAATGTGCTGGCATTTTATTTAATGTGTATGGATACGCTTAAAAACACTATTTTATATGGTATCTTCAAAATAATACTGACATCTGTAAATATTTTATTGCAATTTCTTTTATATTTGCCACGGTAAGGATGGTCCTATGGGACATCTGGCACTGCACCTTCCCCCTTCCAAATCCGGTAACTTTAGCTTGAACAAATTTTTACCTTGCAAAGAAAGCTCACATTCCATTCCTCATTTGAGAGCGATCCCTGCCCAATTAAACATTTTCTCTTAAAGCCCTGTTTGTTTTATTGCTCAGAAGAATTAAAATAACTCTCCGAATCCAAATCCCGCCTTAACAAAGGATTAGCGATGTGTTATCCGTTCCTGAGCTCGAGGAGAAAGGATTCTGCAACATTGTTTACCGTCATGAGTGTCTGACCAACCGTGAAATTTCCTGCGTTGCGCCAACATCCATCCTCATTGTTCTGTCGAATTCCTGGGCTTCTTGAACAGCAGCCGTTTACGCGCGCTTTTTCCCGTTTTAAAAGAAACGATTACCTTGGCCATGAATCCCTTCCGGGAACATGGGCCTGGTCACTTAAGCCTAATCAGCGAATTCTTTTTGCCATTTTTCAACTCAAGTGTCACCAAATTGGCTACGTGAGATGATTCGCGACTCACGGCTGTCGGGGGAAAGTGAACACAACTTTTTTTTTTACTGATGGGTGCCTGCTCTAATGGAAAGTTTGTGGATCTCGGACAGAATGAGTTGGCTTGTTTTCGAAAGTGTGTTTCGTGTTTATTGGAGAGAGCCCTCGAGCGACAGAGAAATTGTACCTAAAATGCATAGTTTGTTTCTTGGAAAGAAAAAAAGGCTTACAGCCGTAAAAAATTTTCAAGCAAGCAAAAAAGGATGTAAGTGACATGGATTTGTCACGTTTCCAGAAATTTACTTACTTTTAGCTCGCTAAAATCGTTAAAATCACTTAAGAATTGAAATAACAAGGAAGTAAAGTCCGAAGCTTAATAAACGATGTCAGAAACCTCTGATAATGCTACGCATGTATCCTTCTCCAAGCATTCTTGGTTAATTCTTAAGGATTACACTATGCATGGTGTAGTGAATATTGCGTGATAACGTGCAATATTTGGTGCTACTGATTTGCGTTAAGTATACCATGCAAGCATTTCTAACTTAATTAATAGAGTTTTGTGTTTCTGATTGAACTACCGATTTTTGTATTTGCTACTTGAGTAATTGATACGTAGCATGAAAGTTATGCACAAATGGTTAAATAATAATTTACACACAGAAAATATTTCACTCGGGTATGCTGTGGTGTGTATGGTTTTATTGTAGAAATGTTAACAAACTTAAAAAATTGGAATTTAATATCACGACTTCGAAATTCAAAGGCTAAGATTGATTAACTTTAAATAGATCTCCTGCTTGGCGGAATAGTCGAATATTTTTCCTAAAAGTGTCATAAATCATTTGCTGGAATAATATTAGTGAAACATATTTTTGCATTCAAAATAAGATTCCTCATTGGTATAAAATATTCTATTTTACCGGAAAATTGTTCTTAATGTTATCTGTTGCTATAGAAACTAGGATAAATACATTTTACTTAGATGCTTTTTGATAGAAATGTGCCCAGAATCTTGAAATTTAATGAAAAAGCCACAAAAATGAACGCTTCTCCACCTCCATCCAATTTCATCTGTGACGGTCAAGATATTAGGAGGAGATCACAAATTGGGGCTATTCGATAAATCCAACTTTACTGTTTACACTAATGATAATACCAGCATATGCCCGAAATTTAATGACATTCGAAGGAATTACAATATGCAATTGTGGGTTTCTGAGGCTTGATGACTTTATTCTATACCTCGTGAAAATTAAGGAGAAAAATTCTTCAAAAGTTGATTTTAAAAAATTAAATTAAATTTATCTTTTTAATATGTTAATATGAATCTGCTTTCTACTTAAATGAAAAAAAGACTTTTCGTTCACCATCGGCATAAATACAGGACATTTCTCCAGTTTCGTGCAAAGATTATAAAATCGGGACTGGCCAGACTGATCCAGGACAACTGGTCACTTTATACGAATAAGAAAAGTTGGGAAGGAGAATTCACTTTTTAAAAGACCGAACCCGTACGATAGTGCGGGTTAGACTTCAGCTTATATTTCTGTTCCGGGTTAGTTATATGCAGTAAATGCCGGAGGAAATTATTTTTATTGTTTCCAGAATCTCTATAGATCTATTTTTCTCATTGGATAGCAGATACCGTCCACTCGGAGTCGGCGTTTAAACCATTGGTTAAAAAATACGTCCGGTAATAAAGCGTTAAAACAAATTTTAATAACGAACTTTTTGAAAATTAAATCCAGTTAGATTTTGATGTGTGAACTATTTACTTATAAGTGAAACTAGTTACATTCCAAAACAATTTTTCAATCCAGACACAGAACCGTACCGAGGCGATACTGCGCCTGGAAAAACTGCAAAACCGCCCCCCCCCCACACACACACACTACTTGCTATACTTTCGTTCAATTTTCATCCTCTCTATGATCCCTTCCCTGATAAATTACCTTCCTGTAATTTTTTCGCACAGATTTAGCAAATTTCATATGATTGCATATAAAAAAATATCCTCGTCCTTCCCATCATCCGCCAGCAGGCCGAAATGCAGTTGCTAGCTGCCTATAGACACAACAACTCCCGTAATTTTTAATCAGCCACAAAAGGTCTTTTCTTGAATTCTTTTTTAGTTACATAGCAAGTAGTATGAACCTAGCAATTAAACCTTGTTTTATTTTGATGGTTAATTTTGGCTTCCTCTTTCTGCTTGCGGATGAGGGAAATATCGTCAACCCCTCGGTAGGCCCTGTTGGGGCATTTGTCAGTTTAGCAAAACTTCCGGAAGAGAAACTAGTTGGATCCTTAATAAGCGTTCTTCGGCGTCGATAACACCTAGTTAACCCTTTCAAGTTCACTGCAAGCTTCGTTTCGAAAATCACCAAATTTATTTCGAAAATGGGCATCAGACGAGTAGCTGATCGTAAATATGTAAAAGAAAAAAAATTAGCATTTTTTACTTTCAAGAAATATGTGGTTCCACAGTGAAATCAATAGACGGTAACGGGCTATTTTTCTCCGAATAAGTTATCAACGAAATACAAATTAAACTATGTATTTAATTTATAAGTATACGAGAGTATTCAGGATATTGAGCCTTCATAAAATTCCACATTACTTTCGAAGATTCAATTTAAAAAAAATATCAGTTTGTGCAAAACCCCTCATCATTTTGCTTCTCTTGGAGATCGAAAGCAATTTAGCTCTCGGAATACCGATATCTTTTGCAATACTAACGGTACTGAACTGGAATTTTAATATAAGTTTCCCTATATATCTGGCTCTTAAATTATGAGGAAAAATGACGCTACGTTTCGCCCATGAGCAGTAATAAAATTCTCAATGTGTGGTTTCACTGCGAAAGGGTTAAACGAATTTCAAACATTCATTGGATTCAGTCATAAATTCTGAGTTCTATTCCAAATTTTAAATCGACAAGCACCTTTATCTTTCAATAATTAATATTTGCTGCAGTCCTATGAATCACACGTAGAAAGATAACAGATTGCGTCCTTTTTCTGTTAAGGCAGGTATTGCATTCCTCGCTTCGGGTCTCCCTCGATACCACTTGACACGCTAAATCTGCAGCAATGTATAGATATCACGTTCATTAATTTAATAGATAAGAATCCGAGGAAAGCTCCGATTCATTTTGGCCTTATCTCTACCAGTTTACGACAGCTATTGACGGATTGATTCGCTAGAGAGGGGTAAGTAACCTTCTAAATCGGTGGGAAGCCCGCGCTTGATGCTGCTGTTGTTAAAGGGGTTGCACAATGACGATTAGCAACTCGCCAAGTGTTAACAAAAACCCAGAGGTTGGTGAAGTGACGCAATTTCTCCAAGAAAATTTACGGAAGTGCGGGTCGAAGTTCTTCGGCACATAAAAGGCAGTTTTGACACTCGTCTCAAATGGCTATAAATAAAATAGTTCACGAACGCGGAGGTCCCAGATCCAGTCCAGAATGGCGAAAGAAATAAAAAAAAAAAAATCAATTGTTATGTGCTTATCGGCCTTTTAGAAAAAGGTGCTGCAGGAAAAAGAAAACTTGATGAAAATACAGTCGTATAACAAAAGGCAGGAGAACCGTCTAACTATCCCTTTTTACTTTCTCGTATACGAAGTATACAAAGAGAAAGTATTGTAATCGTCAAAAAATTCGAACTCGAGATTTTGACGGATCTCCACGTTTTAGACCTCCCTGCGTCCGAAAAACACAATTTGGGAATTATGTCTGTGTGTCTGTCTGTAAACACGATAACTAGAAAACTATGAGAGCAACGGGGATGAAATTTGGTATGTGGTCTTTAAACATAATTTGTAGGTTTCTATCAAATTTTGGACAAAATCTGTCAACGGGAAGTCTGTTTGTCTGTATGTCCGAAGTCATGTGAACACTTTAACTCAAAAACTTGAATAGCTAGATGGATAAAATTAGGTACACAGTTTTATCGTCACGAATGTAGGTCCGTATAAAAGTTTGGGCCAAATCCGTCAAAGGGTTGACTGCCTGTCGGTCTGTATAATTTACTATTGAAACCAATCAGCCATCTCCACGCGCATGCGTACAGAAGCAATCGTCTGTGCTCGCGAAAGGAGCGATTACGTCAGTTTGTCCTTGAGACGGCAAGAGTGAAACCTAGCAGTGTACGATAGATGCGTTTTAATCGGTACGCATCTCTTTGAATTCTTTACCTAGATATTTTTCAATCACTATAATGAAAAACCTTCTGATAGTCATTGGATTCTGGATAACAGCAGGTTCGAATTTTTTTAGCCACGCGGGGGAAGGAGAAACGGCACCTTTTGAGAAAGTTTAGGGGAGAATACTCCAGCTGGTTTCTCTTTATACTGTGAGAGAACGCTCATGACAAGCCGAGCAAGCTTCCGTCTTGGATTCAGAAGGCTAGATTTATTCTATCTGGTTGATCCCTTGGCAACACCAAAGCTAAGAAATATAAAATATTGAAGTTATCAGTGCCGCTGTGTTAAAGACGGATGACAGTTAAACAAACTGCTTGTCTAAAAATTTGATAATGATGTCATTGGGGTAAAAGAAATGAATACTATATATTAACCCTCTGACTACCGAATTTTTTAAATCTCTAATTAGTTGCAACGTTCGCAAACATATTCAAATGCCTTTTAACGAAGCGAATTGTTATTTATGTGCAAGGCTTTATTAGTATAATACGATTCAACGCTGCTATTCTAAGTAAACACAATAGCTTGCGAAAATCGCAGGATGCAGCAGAAAATAGACATACTTCCTACCCTCGGAAATTGCGGGATAAGCAGTCATTAGCACTTTCTTTTCTCTCACTCTCTCCCCAAACAAAGACAAAAAACTTTATTTTGATTTATTTGCTATTTAATGCATTTTCTGATACTTTTCAGTGAAAACCATTTCTTCGTTCTTGACTGAAAAATTATTTAAAATTTTGTATAACAACCTGGTCTTTTATACACTGTTCTTATTTATGTACAACCCACGCAGACAAGAACGATGTAAATCTCAAAATGAGTTGATAGGGAAAAAAGAATTTTGATGCTTTTACGATTTGCACACAACTCGAGTGGGAAAAAAACAAGAATTTCAAAAAAATTTTTTTATCGAATTACAAAAAAAAAGAAAAAAAGATAACCTCAAATAATAGCAGATTCACAAAATTCGAAACAAAATATATAAACATTGGGTGGCTTGAGGACTCTCAGTCTTGACCCTACTACGCAAGCAACTAAAATTATATAAACACAGCACAGAAAAACAACAACCCAAATTAAATAAATATAATACAATAAACACAGTATATCTAAATAATAGCAACTTAACCTTTAATTAAGACAAAAGAATGGTATTAAATTTACCTTTACTGAATACTTCACATCAGATACCTTTTTCACAACTTGCTAAACAGAAAAATGAAAACAATAACTTTAGAGAACAATGCAGGTAAATATAGTTATTTAAGAACACATTCTGAGTAAATTGTTCGTCATTGGAGAAGTTCATTAAAAATCTTGTTACTGATTTTACAGGCCTCGCAGAATTTATAAGTTGCATCAGTTCGATTTTGAACCAGTTTTCTAAAAACTTTTTTTAATGCTTTGTTTAATTGAAATTATATGGTGCGAGTACAATCAAATATATAATGATGGGCGTCTCCGGTTTTTCTGCAAATACAAAGGAAGAAATTATCTTAGAATTTTTAAACGATACAATAACTAAACTATACAATGTTTTGGCAAAGTATGCGAAATCTGTAAACAAAGTCCTTTAAGATAGTAAGTGTATTCGGAAATAAATCTAGTAAGTTTGCTATGTTTTAATTCTCTTTATTCTTTCTCTTCTTCAGCCAGTTTGAATCCAGCTAATATATTGCTGGACGTAAAATGTACCGCGTCATTTTAGTGTCGAAATCAAATGCATATTTTGAATGAGGAATAATGAAGTGAATTTGGCACCGTCAACATGCAATTAAATGTTATATGACACGAACTTATGACTTGACTATATATGACTATACTCATTACATATGACTCGACTTCATTAGGGTGGTTCATGTAGACAACGAACATAACAGGTGCAAGGCTATTAAAAGAATAAGAGTTTAATGTCTACCACAGTTTGAAGTATGAAATAATTTTTTAAGGGAACCATGAATATCAAATTATGCATAAGAGAGTCAATTGAAATTATATTCCCCGCGAACAAGATGGTCGTAAAAGGCGGCTACAGTAAAAATAAAACAGGCATTTCACACTTTTGTCGAGGCATTTTATAGATTACCTGAATTTCATTTAGAACCTGTCATATATACAGTAGACTTTCAGTAATTCGGTGTCTCCTATAGTCGGGCGTTTTCAACCGGACGATTGGGAAGCGTTGCATGTCTTTGCATGCGGATATTATAAGTGACCTTGGCGCTACGTAAACAATAGGATACTACTCAGATTTCGAGTTATATTTTGTAATATTTATAATATATTGTTTAATTTTGTATATTTTGCGCAATAATCCGAGTTTTTGCTATTAAAATGCTTCTTTAATGGATTAATTCGGCACTTTCCTCCGGCAGTCCTCTGGCCTGATATCTGCCGGATTAGTGAGAGTCTACCGTATACTGCGTATTGAAACATACTGCGTCTTATTATTTTTCTGAAACCATGTACAACCTCCGTAAATAAAAATTTAAACCATTTTCCATTTAGCAAAAGTAATTTGTCCCAACGGTTTTCCATCATCTTATTTTATTTTCAAATCAACTATTCTTTACTTGTAATGCCACATTGCTCACTTGTGAGTTTATTTCATCAAATTTATTTATTTATTTCGATTTGAAACACTGTAAATGTTAAAGCTTAAAACACTTCAACCAAACAGAAATGCTCCGCAGTTCGTGAACCCCGTTTTTTTTCATTGTTTCCTCCACCAAATAATAATTAACGTTTGTGTCCCAGGCCTTCGGTTCGATATCAAAAGGAACTGCAACATTTTTGGTTGTCTTTCCAATTTCAAGCACAATAGCTCCGATGGGAAATTCTAGCTGCGAAGGGAAATGTCAAGTTTATTTGGGAGACATTACAGAGTTAATTTGAAATTGAAATTGAAATCCATCCCTCTGGCAGAAATGGCCATTGTTTCCTCTCTTCATTCATTTATTCATTCGTCCCCGGCATTGTTTCTGCGGCTGGATTAAAACACGAAACTATTTACTGCCGAAGCAGGTTCTTGGGTGGGCAGGCGGCTGCTTATAATTATACGGGGAAAAAATAAGAAAGAAAGACTTCGGAAATTTTGCCCAATTTATTCCCTCGGAATTGAATGCGGAAAGATTCTGTTAATAATTGTCTCGCACGTACTTTCTCTGCACATACAGGAAGAGGGAGATAAAAACAAACTAATTCTTTTTAGATTTCAGTTTTAAACAATGTTTCATGCGTGTGGTCCCCGAGGAAGAAGGTAGTGATGAGACGAAAATTTGCATTCCCTCCTCTCATTCAAGTGTGAACTTCGCTTCTTCGGATTATTGCATGCAAAAGGATTATCATTTTGAACGCAATAACTCAAAGCAACGAAGAAGAGAGAATGATTATTATTTGGAGTGCAATAATCCCTTTAATACGAGTATCGATGATCCGGAATGCTATTTAATCTGACATTGTAGAAAAATATGAGAATATCATCAAATAATATCAACCTCTTTCACCAATTTCGTTTCTAATTCATTTAATTTCTCAATTAACCATTTACAGATATTTCGATATTTTAATGCATTCGTTTGCGTTTTGATTGCCAACTAATCCTCATGTTCATGTAGCTTGGAAAGTGAAGTTTCGAATCATGCAACCTGCAGCCTCTCTGAAATGACCGGATACTACGTCAATATTTGCCGTAACCCTAAAGACGCTGGGAACAGTAAATCTGCAGATGGTATTGATTTTATTCGCGTATCAATGGATTTCAGGGCCGACTCCAGAGTATTCGGCGCTCTGTTCGAAATCATTGTGGCGCCCCCTTGTGCATATCGTATATTGGAACATATGCTGAAAGATTTAACTATATTATTGAGTATACTTATTAACTCTAACCTTTGGCGTGTTAGATTATTATTCCATTGTATATCAGTCGTATTGTATATCATTGTGTATCAGTCGACAGCCAGACAATGTGCGCGAGTTTTCAAATTTATGATTAGGAATTGGCGCACCTCCGGAACCGACCCTGATAGGTTTCCTGGCATAGACTGAAGAACGGAGCTCTGGCGTAGGATGAAACAGAACTTGAAACTGCTATGAATTGGCTCTTCTTTAAAAATTGTCTGTAAAAGAGACATTATAAACTACTATATAAGCCATTTTATAACGAAATCTTTTTAAAAAAATTTAGAGCTTTTAGTAAAATTCGAAAAAAAAAAAAAAAAAAAAACCTGGTAAGCCGAAGTCTCGACGGAATTTTCAATATTCTTTTGGTTCTGTCGTTGTATTGTCACTTCTCAGAATGATTCTTTTCTTTGCCAACTCGCACCGTCTGAGCGAAGCAAACTCTCGCTTTCTTTAACAGTAGTAAAAGGCCGTCTCGAACAGCAATCTTGGCACCATTGGAACACACCTTCTCCCCTTGCAACACCCTAAATGACCCCACATTCCACGGTGCGTTACAGTTAATTAATTCCAGCCATTACGTAACACTCGTGTTATACAACCCAGCCTGTGACAAAGCGTCGCGGTCACGGATATGCCATAACTTTTTCCCCTTTTAACTTGATTTAGATGGAGGTGGGCGCAGGTCGGACGACCCACGGGAGACCTCAGACGATAAAGGAAAGGACATCTTCTCGCTCAGCATTCTACGAGGGAAGCAAATCGGCGATTGCGAACAATGGAATGGTGTGGAGGAGGACAGAAGAACTATCTCTGAATTTAAAAATATCAACCGAAAGTTATTTGCGACTCTTTACCTTTTCATAAAGCTTGATAAAGCTGTTAGTGACGTTCTTATTTTTTGAACACAACTTTGTTTTATTATGTGCAAACATGCTGTTAATTTGGAAACAAGCTCCATGATTTCAGAATGGGCAAAGATTATTTTCACTCACCATCTTCACGAGATTATACCTTTTATTTTTGAAAGTTTACATTCTTCAGATTGTTTTCTGGTTTCTTTTATTTGGCATCTTTACTTGCATTAATAATGTTTTCAAAACGGAACTAGAAACCCACGTAGGATGGACAGCTGAAGATTGGCTGGTTTAAAATTCCCTCATTGCAGGAGCATCGTAAGCGAAATAATTTTCCGATAAAATCCATGTTAACACGTAACTTCATTTTCATGCCAACCAATTTCAATTTTCATCTAACATTACAGGATTTTTTAATCGTTCAACGAGGGTGTGTATATCTGTAGGAATGAGTGTAAGGAATGCAGGCAAAATAACTAAGAAAATTAATTTTGAATTTAATCATTAATTAAAATCAAGTAAATAAAAAATCAATTGTTTCATTAAAATTTCTTTTCATGTAAGCTTCCCTTCGTGAAAGTCGAAAATGTGGTAAATAAATAATTTCCTTAATCAATTATTTAATTTCTTTAAATTAATTGAGAATAGATGAAAAAATAAAAATGATAATATGGAAATATGAATCATTGTTCAGTATAAGGTTGATTCCCCCTCCCCTTTTTATAAGCTTTTATTCAACTTGAGTGCCTTGTCCTCAAATCTTGAGATCGATTTTTTACCCACTTCCAATCGAGCCACAGCTTTGAAATTTAGCACAGTGGTGGGTTTCCGGCGACAATACAATATTATGCAAAAAATTGCAATCTATACCTATTTTACAATGATACCTATATTTGGGCGATAAAGTTTGCAAGGTGGTAACCTCACGTTACGTAGGGTTGTAACATTACTCGGCTCTGCACCGATGAATGACGTAACTCGTGTTTCGAAGCGTCTTAGGTTTACTTTCTATTAGAATTCGCCAACAACCAGAAGTAGATTTTTTTTTTTTACTTCGTGTGCGCCAAACGTTTCACACTCAAAACAAAATGAGAAAGTTGTGTAGATCGATTCTCTTTTTTTCCTATTGCATTGTCGATAATAATTGTAAGTTATCACGTAATGTATTACGGAATTATATTTCAGAAAGTTAATACCATTAAATCATTTTAAAAATGTAATTGTACATATGTATATAATAATTTTAATAAGTGTCTTATATTGGAGAATTCAATAACTGAATTTGGTTTACTATGTCTAACATGTCGTGTGTATTCGTATCAGCCGTCACTAAAAAGTAGAAAATAAAATAAATAAAAAAATATTGAGATATAAGGTATTTATTCAAAATGCACTTTAAATGAGAAAATGCGTTTACACACTATAATTGCGTCAAAATGAACTCAAAAGTAAAACATAATTTTTCTGATTACAATAAAATGCATGGTTCGATAAAAGCGTGGGCGCCTTATATGACGCCTTATATTTTGTGCATATTTCCTTTAAAAAAATGGAATATTCCTAGAAGGCACGCTTTTATTCGAACCATGCATTTTATTGTAATCAGAAAAAGTATTTTTTACCTTTTTAGTTCCTTTTGACGAAAATATAATGTGTAAACGTATTTTCTCATTTAAAGTGCATTTTGAATAAAAGCTTATACTTTAATTTTTTTTATTTATTTTTTATGATAAATGACTCTAACAGGAGGAATAGAAAAAGCTAAAAAAATGAAAGCTCTCATGAAGTTTAATTAATGGCGCAATTGCTTCCTTTTCATTAGATAACCATTATCTTTCAGTATCTGGAAAATTTATAAGTATTCGTGAACTGATTGAATGAACCAATTGCAAGAATTCGAATTATGTTAAAGACAATTTTTTAAATTTATAAATTGCACTAATCACGACTCAGCCAAATTAAAGTCACCCTATAACACGAATTATGCTTACTCAATTATGCGTCGATTGGCACTTGAATTTCACGAATTATCTTAACACAGAAGTATATTTCTGTAAGTTGAAATGTTCAAGACGAAACCCACAAACCAAGATGAATGTTGTCCACGTTTCAGTCACGTGTTTATCGTTCTAGCAATTCGGCTGGTTGCCAAGTGGCAATAGAATTAATTAATATTCTTTACGAACGCTTTAGCCATTCATTCTCAGCAAAACTTGATTAGCAATTTTTATGATTAAAGGTTCTGCTATACTTAAATGGCTCGTTGACAAATGTCAAAATAAATCAATGTGTATCCAGTTCTATGTAAGTAACTTTTCAAAAGCCAAAACAATCATGTCATGCATTAATGCACTATTAATGTGCAATAAAATGGTAGTTTGCGAAGCGGTAATTACAATGCATTAAAAAATTGCCATATTACTGTAGAAAAAGTTTATTCTATGTATTGTTGGCATTGTTTCGAGGTAGGTTTTCAGTAGTTTCCCAGACGTTCATTAGCTTATAAATAAAAATAGTAAATTTTAAAAAAATTAGAAGGGAATTTAATTTATGTATCTTCATAATCTACAGCAAGCTACCAATCCATAGAAATCATTGCGCTTAATGGTTTCCATGCATAATGCATTAAAAGATTACCATATTACTGTATAGAGAAGAACACTTCATTTTGAATGTAGTTGAATAGACTACTTTGCGACAGAGAACCTAAACTGTGCCTATCCACGGACCTCCAGGAATACGCGATGTCTTTCTGAGGGATTTGTGAAGAGTTTTCTGCAGATATAAAATTTTTCTCTTCTCTAGACTTTGAAAGAACAATCAAAAGAGTTTTATAGTATCGCGTTATCACATCAGTAATACGTTATTTTAAATTTCAGTGGAAAACGCGGCGATTAAAACTACTAAGGTAAACTGGGTCTCTAAAACGTTGAAAACGGCCGATTTACATAAAATTTTTAACATTTCTTTTATTTATCGTTATTTCTTTAATTCTGCATTTTTTTTATTATTTAAAATATGATCTCTCGTAGACAGGCACACCTAGTGGGTTAGCCAGTCGGGATCTTAGACGACCTGTTGCATAAAAATTTATTATTGGAGAGATTCCTTGCCATTCGCGCCCGTGAAAAATCGAGCGAAAGCAAAACCAAAACTGTTTATGTTATCGCGATCAACAGGTGAGATGGCGATTCCTGAAGATTCACCAAGGGGTAAAGTCCAACGCTCTTTTACTTCCGCGCCCACGTCCTGCTCTCCTTCCCACCGGGGCGGCCCACGCCTCTTGTCCACCCCACGCGGTCAGACGATCGACCCTACTGTCCTGCACGCTTCATCAGAAGCAGAAATCAACTGCGTTCCACGAGACAACCCCTCTCCCCCCCCCCAATCGTCTTTTGCTCTGCTTCAGATGAGGAAAAAGAACAAAAAAGTAAAAGGGGGAGGCGAAAGAATGCTAATGAGTTCGAAAAACAATGATCGAAGGGTGAATGGAACACCCATGTCGGTATGTCAGTGTGTTTGGGGCAGAGGCGACCTGACTGATGATTATGTAAATCAGTGAAGCAAGAGTTTCTTGACTGAAACCGACTTCAAAGAATCTCGGTACCAAAAACCAGCGAATGAGTATTCATTGTCTTTATTATTGTTAGGGTACTAAATATTTATTAACGAAGTAATTTCATCGATATTGCATTGCTGGGCTTCGCGGAACAACGCAGATGATTGTTTACAAAACGCTGATTGCATTTTCACAACTGCCGTCTGCTTATATTAAATCAAATGAGTAGTTTTCTGTCAGTAAACAAAATTTTTTGAATTTTAAAGTAAGCTTCAGTATTGAAGTAATTGAACTTTCAGGAATTGGATGTCATTAGCTTTGTACGGCAGACATGGCAGTGGTTGATGGTTAAAACGTTCGTATTCGCTGAAATATTAAATTTTTCCCGAGAAGCATTAAATTTTGGCAGAAAGATTTTCATACCACAATAATGGATTTTAATGAATGAGGAGAAAAAGACAAACCGCAAAATATTTGCTTTCAAGTTTATGCCTTGAAGAAAATTTAAAGTAAAAAACACACATACATAGTAAAAAAGAATAGCAATTAAAGGACTTCTAGGAACTTAAAAAAAGACATCTAAATTTATTCATACATCTGAATACATCTCATTTATCTAAACCAATGTACTCGGAAGTATAGAAAAATATGTGAATAGACAGGTAAGCAATATTTTGGTGTTTAAAACTGGTTTATTTCTGCCAGATTTTTAACACTTGTGAGAAAAATATTTAAAATTATCCATTGGATGAAATATTGGCCAAATAATTGTTTAAGTAAGCATTTCTTTTATTTCTTATTAATGAGTTTGTTATGTTCCTCTTGGAATCAGAAGCAAACTTTTGCAGACGAAAATTATATTGCAAAAAATCTCTTTCCGTTCAAAAAGAGATTGTAAATGGGAAACAATTTGAGATTTCTCCTTACCTGATTGAAAAATATATTCATGATTGAATTATATATTTCTGACTGAAACATATATCCATAAGAAACTGTATAACTATATTTCCCCTTGGGTTATTTTACTTTGCTTAAGTCCAAATTCGTATAATAACTATATTTTTTACTATATTCTGATTTTCGTGTCTCCCATATTATTTCTTGCAGAAATGCACGAAAAAAAAATACAATCTAAGCTTTAGTTTTGTACACTAGTGCATGGCAGAGTGATATAGAGAAATTGTGAATTACGTCTAATGGGTGGATGTTGTGCATTTTCTAAATAAAGACTTCTAAATAAGCAAGATAGATTGAAGTCTTTAGATGCGCATAAAATGCATCACTTCAGTTCTATGTTTTAATAATAATTCTGTGTCTGAATTATTAATAATATCTCTATTCTGGAATATTAATAATATCTTTATTCTGGAATATTAATAATACCTCTATTCTTATAATCTCAGTTATATAACTAAATACGTTGCAAGCGTCTCTTAAAGTGCTGCAACCAGCGCGCACGTTTATTAAGCATTCTTGACATTAACGATTGCTTGTTTCCAACCGCAAAAAAAGATGGTTATCTCCCTAAACCTAGTAATTTTAGGAGTAACCAATAGAGCCATCAATAAAACCCTTACTTTTATCGGGTTCATCGCCTACTTTGCGCGCTAGTATATTTGTAAAAAAACATTGTTTCTAAAATCATAAAAATCTCCGATGCAATAAAAGTATGACAGATACTATTTACGAGCAAAGAGCACCGAGTTGCGATGAGGTGGTTGATCTTCAAAGGCGCAAATTTTCTTGCAGGAATGCAAGCAAAGCTTTGTATTGGCCTGTCGTAAAGGGTTCGATGGTAATCCCAGCGACTGCTTGTATTCTGCGCAACTTCTTTCTAACAATCGGGCAAGCACATGCAATTAAGATTCCTCTCAGATTGAAAGACTTCCAGTACACTTTATGAAGTGCGTTTAACGTTGTTCATTTAGGTCGTTAGGTGTACGTAAAAAGATGCGCTCAAAAATTCTTTTCTATTTTTTTCCGTTTTATATACAAGACAAGCGCAAGAAATCTGAGAAAAAGAATGTAAATTGCTTTAATCCCTTGTCTATATCTAGCATTCATGAATCTCTAAAAAACAATTATTCTTTCTCGAGAAGATTAAAAAAATTCTTCGTTGAGCAAATATTATTTTAAAGAGCGTTTTAAAGATATGCTTATGGAGTAAGGAAAAAACTGTCCTCTGGATATGAGTATGCTTTAACTTAATGATTCGAGTATGAAAACAGTGAAAAGGCCATTCTGACTGTGAAAACTGTAATGTAAATTGGCGATGATTTCGGGGCCCACTAATGGAATACAAGCAACAAAAATATATTTAATAGGTTATTGAATGGAAGTTAGCATAAGCATGCGAACTGCAATGAACAGAATAAACAAGAGAAGAGAATCGCATTGAATAAAACATCAAAACAGAGGAGTAACAACAACAACAATAAAACAATGAGCGAGATTACTTATATAAATACAGTAGCGCGTAAATTATCCGAAACAATTGGGGACTGGGGGTGCTCGAATAACTGTTTATTTACGAAAAACATTTTACGTGTCATAGGAGCAATATGAAACAAAGAAACAGTTATATAAACAAAAAACTGTATATATATTTTTATCACACGTCTTACAAATGCATATCTAACATAAAGTAGTAGTGCATTAAAGTAGGCAATTTCGGAAAAGAAGTCTAAAATTTTTATTTGGTTTCAGAGCTAAGCCATGGTTTTTCTTCTCTCCCTACATCGCACACGTTTTAAAAACAGCAACTGGATGGCATCACGTTCTTGTTGTTCTTCCAACAACTTCATAGCCGTCTCAAGGCAGTGAAAAGATTCCCCGCTGGAATTGGTCGTTGTCGCTGGGCTCTTTCCCGTCGTCACAAGAGTCTTTCTTGGTCGTCGATGATCCCATCACCAGCCAATACTTGATAGCAGGATCATCGACATCACATTTGAGACAATCTTGAATGTTTTCTTTTGGCATTCTTCAAATCCTGAGGATTCTGCAATCAGCTCAGCCAGTTCTGAATTTGAATTTGCCGACTGGAACGCTTTCGGTTGGCCGATGTTTCGGTTGATCAGTATTCGGATAATCGCTGCTCTACTCCGATAGAAGAAGGCTGTTGCATTGTGTAACTAAACTGACAATGCAACTAAAAATACCTGCGAGATGTTTCTTTTCGAACTCACGTGCATCCGCTCTCCTCGCGCCTTTCTCCAGGAAATGAATGACTGCAACTTACCTCATCTTCTATTAAGAGCAACAAAGCTGATAAAAACATAAATATATAAATAAATATTAATAAAAAGTAAATAAATAAAATTATAATTAAATCTAAAAAATGAATGCCCCACATTTTTCTATTTCTATCCTTACTTTGTGCTTCACTCCGAGCATAAAGAAAGCCCGGAGAGCTTTAAGATCGACCTGCAAATGTTTCTAAACCTATATTTAATTGTTGCCTTCTACTTACGAATTGAGCTTAAGTATTTATTTCATATGTGATGCATTAAAAACTAATTGAATATACGTCGTTAAGAATGCTTATGAAAATTTTTGGTAAATATCTCTTTTTAAAAATTTGTCTCATGAATGTTTTTTCCTATCAGTTTGAAATATTGTTTGTTTTAAATTATCATCAAATCTCTGACCGGAATATCGGTAAAGTAAATCAGTTTTCAAAGGATGTTAAGTATAGAGGGTTCACTGGCATCTCTTGTGAAAATGGAGTCAATTGGCATAACATTGCAGCGACATGCCATCTAACATCTGATGTGACGTCACACCCGTTTTCTTCCTGCAGTGGATTCCAGAATTGGCGTGGTGCCTTTGGTGTGCATTGCACGAGCATGGATCACTCCGTTAACGTGAAAGCAATTAAGCAATAACTTTTAAGCGTGGTTCCTACCACTCATCAGGTTACCATCTACATTAATTAACCCTTTGGGTACATTTGACGAGTGAGACTCGTCATCTGCTTACTTGGGCGAAGTTACGGTGGACGAGTCTGACTCGTCATCTGAATTTAAGAAGAATTATTGGCGCAAGTGGTCCTGCTAAATTATAATATCCGTGGGCTTCCTACAAGTAGCGATGCGCCACATCGTTTGCAAGCGAAAAATTGGGCACATTTTCCGGAGAATATTCTGGCAACAGAATTAAAGAAACACCCTACAAAACGGTGTCGCGTATGTTATAAACATAAAATAAGAAAATAAACCACTTGGCAATGCAAACAATGCCAGGAACCTTTGCATTTACTGACATGTTTTGAAAAATACCACACAGTACAAAATTATTAGACTTTAAGTTGGTTCTTGTTCTATATAAATATTTATATTTTGTAACTAAAATGCTGT
Source organism: Araneus ventricosus (assembly GCA_013235015.1). Lineage (NCBI taxonomy): Eukaryota > Metazoa > Arthropoda > Arachnida > Araneae > Araneidae > Araneus > Araneus ventricosus. Next base: position 110,971 of record BGPR01002810.1, on the reverse strand, counting down.
TTCAAAAATATATTTATATCACCAATATAAGTATATTCCAAATAAAATGTATTACTTTTATATATTAATCCATATAGCGACAAATTAAATCCGTCCCATGGGCATAACAATCTTCAAATAATTCAGTACTCGAAGGGTTAAAGAAGAAAATATCTTCCCTTCTTTTCTTAAAAGCCAGACTTTTGTGATGTCGGAAACCCCGGAAACAGTCTCAACAGTCTGTATCCGACAAGTTCTGTTTCCGTAATGTATGTGTAAGGATTGTTAGCAGAGAGTATGATTGTAGAATAAATCTCCATGTCCAAATTTGGCTTCAAATCAAATCTTGAAAGATGAGCAACCATTTTTTAGACATTAAGTTTATTATCAAAATTTATCAACAAAAGTAATTTAAAATATTTACAATCTTACCACTAACAAATTCTTGATGCAACTTCGACTTCATGCTAGCAGCTGTTTCTGTTGCAAAAATGCTTTGACATATTTTCATAGCAACTTATATCAGATGAAGTTACTAATCCAAGAAGACAGAGTGATTTAATTCAAAACATAGAAGTGATTTTTTAATAATTTCGGATTCGTGCGAAAGAAAAAGTTTTGAAAAACTTAACAGGGCACGAGAGACAACTGAAATGTGGTGGTTTTTTATAATTAAAAGAAATTGCAAATTATTTCATAAAGACATCAAAACGCTACATTTCCTAACAATATGAACATGGAAAGCTTCAAGGTTTATTTCTTTTTGTAGGGAAAAAAATTTATTCGCATATATCGAATGGATTAGTGAAGTGATTCCTCAGATTTATACATATTCCGTGCGTACGTCCTGCTGTTTAACATAATAGACCAATAATAAATTTCATCTTTTGTTGTCTCCGCTTAAATAACCCCTTAGAATTCAAAGAATAAAAACAATTATACGAAAATTCGAATATTACAAATTGGAAACAGATCGTGATTTAGAGCTTATGCTCCGTTCTTACTGATCAGGTAGTTTCCCTACCACGACGTATTTTGGATACTTAATATTTCTGTCTTTTATTGCAATAAATTTTTTCACTATCAAAGAAATAAATTATTGTAGGAATCTTGGAAAGAGTCTGGTTGGAAATAAAGGCTAACAGACTAAGGCTTGACACACTTTTTTCTAATGGACACTGCATTCTTCATCATTTTGTGCATTCATTGGCACTATTTTCCCCCACATTATTTAGATTGTAAATTTTGCTGACGTTTACGGATATACACATTTTTTTTATCTTTATTAATATTTTGTATTTATATATTTGGATCATCCTTTTGCTTTGTTTCTTGTGCAGAATACAAATAATACAACACATCACAGTTTGTTTTTACTCTCTATTTTATCGCATTTCCTTACCATATTCATTATACAGTGAAACCTCCGTATAGCGGTACTGTCTATAAAGATACACCTGCCTATAACGATATTTACTGCGGTCCCGGCGGAATTCCTATTTTCAACCTGCCTGCAGCGATAATCACTTCTTAGCAGCGCCTGTCGAGAACCATAATTTTACCTCTTTAGAAAGCCAGTGCTACAATCCCGATTTTTTCCCGCTGGATAACGACCACCATGCTCCAGAATGTGAGATAACAGGGGAATAGGGCTAGTGAACAAGGATATTGGGGAGGAGGGATATATATTTGACACAGATAACTGTTGCCTTTGTCTCCGGTTGAGCACTAACCTATTTATTAATTAATTAATATTTCGGACTGTCCACTTGTTCCTTGAAGTTCGTTTCTGATGTGTTGAATCCTTGAATCTACGATGGCATGCGTGGAATGAAACATTGGTATTTGTCTATTCGTCTATGAAAGTCTATTTGTGTATGAAAGAAAATTCGTTCATCTGCCTATTATGTGTATTTTTATTGTAAGTAAAAATGTTAACAAAAATTTTCACTTTGAATTCCTTCAAAAAAGTTTAAATAATTTAAAGCTTATCAAATACAGTTTCATACCAGAGAGTATTTGTAAGGTGAATGAATAAACGCAATAAAATTAGTTGATATATCAGGTTGAACACGATGGCTGCGCACATTCTCAAATTGTCTATAACCATAACCTGTCTATAACGATATTTTTTCCAGGTCCCTGCAATATCGTTATAAACAGGTTTTACTGTATAATTCATTATTTATTCCATCCATATGTCCGTACAGATGTAACCAATAACTGTAGATTTGTTTCATGTATTTTTATTGGATTAGCCTTTATATCTTTCTCCTTTGGAATTATTTCCTCCTTGATTATATAATCCATTTCTCTTATGTCATACTCGTTGGTACACGAGGAGTCTTCACCTCAAGATAATTCCAAAATGAAAGAAAATACATTGAAGTGCAATAAAAGAATGTACTACAACATTAAACAGTTCTTCTCGTTTCTGGCAGCACTCCGTAATTTAAAGGATATTTTTTCCAGAGCTGGAAAAATGGTGCTATTCTGAACCAGAACCGCGGTCACCCATATGTACAGTTCTTACGTCTACATTAGACAGACATAAACATAACTAATCAAAGGCAGACGACGATATAAAGTAAATAAATGTTATTGAAATTTAAAGAATGAAACATAATAAGACAACCATTATATATTTATTTGCAGGATGGAACAGCTGAATGTTAGCAAAATAGAGAAGCGCGGTGATTAATTTCAATAAAAAAAAAGTTTTTCAATAAGAGACAGCTCATTGCACCTACTAGGAATTAACATTTTCCTTACGAATGGTGCAAAAGTTGGGACAGTTTCTTTTTTAAAAAATCTTTACATACAGTTTGGTAATCTAGAGCATAGAGTGACTTTCTCCTGGAGTGCAACTATGATGGAGTTTGCTTCTAAAACTATAGATTCCGACGTCCTTGGGGTCTGTCGAGTTACTGGTTCGTACCTGACTTCCTCCACTCTGAGAATTTCACCGAGTTTCTCTTCTACTAAACACGTTTCCCCACCGATTGTTAATAGTCCCACACCCTTTAGAGTAGGCTGGGTTGGTGTGGATCTTTACTACTACTATATAGTTTGTTACACATGTCATTCCACGAAGACTTAACATTTTCCCCAGTTTTAGAAATGAATATATGGAGAGTACACTTCCTTGTTACGGGGATTCACACCCTTACCCTGTTGCGATACTACATCTGTGTTCGCTGGATTTCATACAAAAGAGGTGATACAAGATTCGACTGGCGACTGAAAAGAGCAAGAGTTCTTTTCTCATTTGTCCTGAAACGAGAGAGAAAACTGCTTCTGTCCCTTCGCCAGAACCAAGATTTTAGAGGATATTTTAAGTTTTTGTCAAGCCGCGGCTTAAAAGTTAGTTGGAGAAACTCTACAGAAATATTAGAACCGGATGCCGTCAAAGTTTGACCTTGATATGTTTTAAAATTGATTTAATTTTCTGTCATTAATAAATTAAATTTCGTTTAAACCAGTTTCCATTTAGCTAATTGCTTGAATTTTACTAAGAGGTTTTAATAGGCCACTCAACAAGTCTTAATATCAAGTGCCAGGTGCCATGGTCTCAACAAGTCAATTGACAGGTGCCATTGTTAACTAGCTCTTTTTATGTAAAGTTTTCTGTCATAAATACAGGAAATTTCATTTTATTAATAGGTTAAGCGTTCTTTTGCCCCTTTTTTACTACGCATTTTCAGTAACAGGGTTCGAAGAGTTTCTCCAGTTTAGTGGGCTGTAGAATTTAAAATGAAATGAAGAAAATAAAACTGTAGTATCCACACCATTGAAAAAATTCAGCAAATGAGTCTCTTAGAGAAGAAGAAGACTCTTTTGTATATTTCGCAGAAAATTGTTCTATGACTCATTATTATAGAGAACTCAACTTATTACTGAAGTTACAGATAATTTCATAATTTACATATTCCGATCATATTAACGATCACAACTAAGGATAATGAGTCATTTTAAAGCTGCCGGAAATCAAGACTCATAATGGAATAATATTAAGAGTTGCTTCATTTAAATGGAATTGAATCACCTGCAATTATGCACCTGAAATCATGGGAAAACATGAATGTGAGAAGGTTATCTTTTGTTTCCTCACTAAAATCGTGAACCTTGACTTGAGACAACTTTCGATTGAGGTACTGGACGTCCCCAAAGAAGAAATTATCATTCTTATTAATGAATACGTTCTTAATGAGATCTTGTTACAAATCTCCAATTTAAATGTTTTCAAAATTGTTATTGAGGTTAATTTTCTAGCATTTTGTTAAAAATTGCTGCTAGAAATTAATCTAAAAAATAATAAATAGAAAACAACATAACATTTTAGATTGCAAATAATGTAGTGGTAGACGTTTCTGGTATTTTCAAAATTTCAGAATGAACTGTTTTCAGAATATAAATAGCGGCTGTAAATAAACCGTTAAAAATAACTGGTAGAGTCAATGGAATCCAGCCAATTATTTTTCTTGAACTTTCTGAAAACATATTCTCAATACTGTTCGTTTTCATGACGATTCTTTCTAATCCGTTCTTATTTACTTTAGAGGTTTTATTTTTTCTCTGATTGATCGGAATAAAAATTAGTTAAGACATTTTCTCTCTTTTATATACATAGTAAATTTAAAGTGGACAGAATTTTTCAAATTTCCATGCGAGAATCTAGCTAAGAGGGAGAGTATTGGGGAAAAATCCTTAAATAAATAAACTGGTAAAAAAATAAAAAATCTAGATTCACACACACACACACAATGAAAAACGGAAAGAAAAAAGAGCAGGATAAGATAAAAAAAATAAATAATGGATTCGCTATTAGTTTTATTACTTTCCCTTCAGACCGATTCCTCCACATTGGTCATATTTGGGTCACCTTATCTGCAATAAAAGTTAGAAAGAAAAATTCTCAAAAATTAACTTTTTAAAATTTAAATCCCGTTCATCTATTTTTAACATGAAATATTTACCGGTAAGTAAAATTCGGAACAATCAGAGACATTTAAAGCAAATTCAGAGCAAATCCGGAGAAAGGGGAAATTCGGAACTGTCATCGGTTAATCCTGGACGCCTGTGGGCTTTAGGTCAGTGATAAGAAAACTAAGGTTAGCTTCAAGATTCTATCCGATCAGTCACAGGTTTTAAAATATTTGAATCATAATTTATAAAATAATTGTCAGAACATCCCTGTTCGAACCAGATTATAAAGAACTTTTAGAAATGCATTCATCTCATTGGTATTAAAGAATTTTTTAAATGATATATTCTTGAATCCTTATTGCATTTTTTAATAAATTTTATTGACCCACCAAAACTTTCTTTTTTGATTCGCCCCTGAAAAATTTCCCACATTCCTTCTTTAAGTAGATTATATCATTTTAAAATTAGATACGTTTATTTCTGACAACTGACCGTTTGTCAGCCCATCATTAGTATAATACATACACATTCCGACTATTTTTCTATTGATTCTGTTATTGAAACTACCAACAATGGGTTTTATACCACTGTTTATTTGATACAGTCGACGCTCGTTATAACGACCCTCTGCGTCCCACAGCAAAAGGTTTTTATAACGAGTGATCGCTATAGTGGATATAATTTTAAAAAATCTACACATGCACGCTCAGCAGTTCCGTATAAATAGGCGATTTTTAAAGAGATTCCAACTAAATACTCAAATTATTATTGGTATTAAAAATAAAATTTTATCAATTAAAAAAATATTTCTAAAACAGATTTTAAAGTAGAAAATAAAGGGTGTTATATGCTTACAAAACATTTATTTTCTAAAGAAAAAATCAGAAATGGTTGTTTGTCTTTTCTGCATATGTGATTTTTGCAAAACAAAATTTTCGATTTCAGTTAAGGATGATAAATAATGTTCTGTATTTTCTTGCCTTTCAAAAAAAAAAAACATTTTTAAAGCCTCAATACCACTTGAAACATTTTTTTTATCCTAGGCTATTCTAAGTTCAGCGCTGTGGTGAGTGGTACTTGCCTCTCCCCCTGTCAAAGTTGAACTGTAACACTGAAGATTCTACATCTACGAAGCTTGGCAATACAATAATTAAGGTCATTTACGTTTAGAAACATGTTCTTTTTGGAAAAATACCGGGAATTCGGACTTTGCATTGGGATAAGATGACACTGGACGGTCGTTATACCGGAAGTACAATAACATAGTGCATAGTGAAACACAGTTGGGGATTTTATCACTGGTCGTTATAATAGAATGGTCTTTATAATGTGTGGTCGTCATAACGAGCGTCGACTGTATAATACATACACATTCCGACTATTTTCCTATCGACTGTGTTATTGAAACTACCAGCAATAGGTTTTACACCACTGTTTATTTGACATAAACTTGTGAATGCAATCAATTAAAGAATGGCATGAGGGCTCGTAACTCTAACCGTGCCGACAGAAAGGGCGGCGGGCATTCCAGAGAGGCCAGGCACTAATTGTTGCGGAAGTGCCGACAATTTTCCGCAAGGTCGCGTTCAAGTGGTGGGCGACTCGGGTGGGAAAACTATACATTTATGAATAATTGATCCCGAAAAAAACGCCTCGTCTGGCCGTCGATTCCAGGCAACAAAGTTATCGGCTCTTTTCTTTATCGCCGAACCTGCTCTGCTTCGACCACTAATTAGAGGAGGTGTCGGCTTTCGTTCAACCTTTGCCTTCATTTCCTCGTATTCAGAAGGTCTTCGCATTTTAACCACCTCTTAATTGCTTTAACCATGCGCAAACAATCATCTATAAGAAATAGTTGAGAACATATCACCCTGTCACAAAAAAAACTCTTTACCAACGAACTTTTCTTTCCTTTGCGTTGGCGTATTTATGGAAGAGGCGGGGGGAGTCCCCTCCGTTACATGCTGCACAAGTTTGAGAACGAGTTGATTTTTAACATTAAAGATGCCACCATCGGCCTAGTGGTTTAAGAAACAGCATGACTGAAGCACACGAATCAGAGAAAGAAGGCTGTTTTTTTTTCTGGCTGTGCTCTTAACCAGCAGTAATCAGAAGCAGGTTAAGAGCAAAGTTAGATCTAAACAGCAAAAAGACTTCAGCGTCGAATTGCCCGTTGCAGTTGGACTGACTGTTAGACGGTCTCCTGGTTTTCTTCTAAGCGAAACCCGAATATGGGTAATTTTTAGCCGGAAAATCCCCCAGGAAGGCACTATACACCCATATATTGCAGTTAAATCAGGCTTCAACCTCGGGTAACACCTACGAACTCCAAGGTCGTTTTGATCAGCAGAAGATATCTCACTTCCGATATATCGTGAATCCTTGACACATGACCTTGCATAGGTATGCTCAGTGACGAATCCAGGGGGTGCTATGTGGCTTCAGCCCTCCCCCAGAGCTAAGCAGAATTCTTGATTTTATTTAAAATCATTACAACTGTTTGTTCATAAATTCCCTTTTAAAAAAATAATAATAACGTGACAACCTTGCTTTCTAGCTTGACAGGCTCGAACATTTTCCTACTTTTCTAGTCAATCCAATTGTAGTGTTGATGAGGTCGAAGACATTTTTTGGCTAGTTATTTCATTGTATTTTTTATTAAATGATCGAAAGTATTGTATTGTTCTTTATGATTCTTATTGTCAGGTGAGTAAAGTCTGTAAAGTTAAAGTGTTTTGGTTTACATAAGCCATGAGGTTTGACATTTGTCACGACGATACGAAATTTTTATGACCTCAGCCCCCCAGACCCAAATCCTGGATTCGCCACTGGGTATGCTAGATGAAATGGGATTAGAACCATTAACATCGATGGTTGAATTAGATTAGTTTAGTAAAACATCAACACTCTATTTGCAAGTGGACGAGAATTATTTTGAGACGGTCGTCGTAATGCTGAATCTTGCCTAGATAACAAGGGCAATATCTGAGCAGCCATTTCATCTTCAGGCATCCACACTACACCAGAAGGAGGACGTATGATTTGTAGCTATGCGTACCGAATAAATCTTTAAAACAATCCTGTGTAATACACATATTCCTCCCTTCCGAAACAGAAAGTCTGTCACCGTGACACCGCGGCCCTAATAATAGTTGAAAATCTATCATATGAAGCAGAAAATACATGTGTTTGTCTGTCAGCAGAACTCCTCCTAAACGGTGAACAGCGCAACATGAAATTTTCACTTTGCATTGCGGAGGGTCCATTTTTGGGTCAACTGGGATATTTTCAAATTACAGAACTAATTATTTCTTAAGATATTTAATTAAATAACAGAAATTAAGCCAATCTCGGATTTTTACTCTGTCTTTCGTCAGATTTTAAGCAATACTTCTTCTTTACTGACATCGTCTTAATAACTATCTCAGTATTTCCTGATAAATGATTTACTATTTAACATATTTGTAAAAATATCACTTGAAAAGATCGAGGCCGAAAATCATAATTTCATTTAGCTATTAAGAATCTGAACTTGACAATAAAAGATTATCTTCCTCGTTAGACTCAAAGCCTGCTTCAAGGTAGACGGACGGACAGGAACCGAAAGCTTTCTAGAAGACTGATGACAGACGTCCGCAGAAAACTAGCATCAGTTTAACAGCCGTAAAATCGCATTTCAAGATTTTATCTGAATCCAGTTCTATCTGATTCAATGCTTTGCAAAGTTTTCTGCTGAAAATTAATTGTCGGTTTCGCAATCGCATGACTCTTCCTATTTCAGTGAGTAAAGTATAAGGATGGGAATAAAGCGATTAATCTTTGAGATACTAATCAGCTCATTAAAAATTTGAAATGACCTCGTAATTTAAGGGTAAGAGGTTTTAGGAGACTTTATGGAAAGCAATTTGAAGTATTTAATGTCTTCTGTTTTCGAAGGAATTGCGCAGATGGACACATCAGAAGTATAAATAAGATAAAAAAACGAGTTTTAAAAAATACAAAAACAGTAGCTGTAATGGTGCGAAATATTGTTTTGTTAGAAGATTTCGGTGACAGGTCGCATTGGACAAGTTCGTAAAATAAAACTTTTAAGTACAAAAATATTAAGGAAAATCCACCGCTAATACAAATAAACCTTGTTAAAACGTGTCTCATAAGATAGACTCAAAGTTATAAAACGGTTGTAGATTGTCTCCTCCGAATAAAATTAGCACCTGTATTTTAACATTTAAAGAAGAGATTTCTTTACAAAATGTACTTGTTGCAAAGTTAGTAGTTTTACAACTTATGAATACAATTTTGGAATACTGAATAAGGCTAGCTACATAAATATTTTAAAAGTTAGAAATAGTACACTTTATCCCCTAGCCCAAGAATCTCAACTGGATGATTGTGAGAAATATTATCCTCAGGGAGATAGTCTTGGTTTATTGAATAGCTGATAGAGGAAACTATGCAGACTTGATCCTACCTTTCATTTTTCTAATAATCTATATTATGAAAGGGCAAACATTTCGGTAACGCTCAGGAATGTGGACGCCAAAAGTGATTAAGACCAAACAGTCCGTCTACAAATTAACATACACACAGGATACTGTTTTGATTCTGTGATGATTTAATATCAGATAAGATTTATACCAGAATTAATTTATTTTCCTAATATAATCTTTTAATATGTTTTGTTTGCTTATTTTCTCTGTGTGTTGGGAAACCATGAATATTTCTGCTAAATTATAGGACCTTCAACGTATCCAACGGAGGTTATTGCTGTTTGACAGGGGTTTTTTATAGCTGAGTTAAGCAGTTTTTTTTTCTTTTTTATTTTATGTTGCTTCATGCAGATTGAACTCCATTAACATCAAGTATAAGTTATACTAGAATTAATTTATTTTTCCACTTATCCGAGAGATATTTTTGTTGAATTATAAAGTATCTGTCGTTTATTTCTTTTTTATTTAATTTATCCACACGGAACTCCGTAAGAAGAATTCTGTTATCATTTGGAAATTAGTATCAATTGTTCCATCAGTTCTGTTTTTCATGCTTTTAATTTTTAAGCGCTCAGCCAATTTGCATGATGGGTCACAAATCTTCTAGTTCTTGAATATTTTGATGATTAGCATCATAAAAGACTTAATTTTTAAGAATGACATACATACTCATGCAAAAGTGATACGTCGTACTAAGTACTTCAGTTGTATAAACTACTAAGCTCAATGAAAAATAAAACATTTGTATCCATCTATGTATAGGAAAACTACTAACTAGTTTATATCTTTAATATTAAGAAGTTTGAAATTTTATGAATTTTATCGAAGACTATTCATGAATTTAAGTCTTCGTATTCTACCATGCTATGAGAAGTTAAGAAAAAAAAACTCAGGTCTTTCAAAATATTTTTATTGTTTAGACAATTTGTAAATTACGACTTCTGATAATTATATAATTTTGTTTGAATTTTAAAAAATAATTCATATCTTTTAAATTCAAAGCGACATTCTGCAGACAGATTACAATGCAGACCACAATAGACTGTACATATTTTTATTAGAATGGTGCCTTTTGAAGTCCCCATACCTTTGAAACCTCTATTGCGTTTCATTATTGAATCCCGAACTTCGATAATCCGAACCCTTTCATCCGTTATGTTATTCCTTTAATAAAATTCTCCTAATTCTTCTTCTTGGATGCCATTTTGACAGTTTTCTATGGAAAATAATTGATGATATTGATTTCTTTCAAAGAAATGACCGATTTTAAGTTTGTTGCTCATTCTTTAGAGAAATATAGTTTTTTAAAGTAATGTGAAAATGAAATTTAGGTTTTCTTTAGGATATGTCATTTATCTTGCTGTGAAGCGTGTTTTTATATGGATTTTTTTTTAATTTTGAAGTTATTCCTTTTTAACTATTTTATTCGCTGCTGGATGCTGTGAAAATTTGTTTAGTTCATTTTTTATACACATTAGAGGCACCTTGTGCTCTTGCATTTATATATTAGATTAAGTTTGAAAGTGCATGAGTGATTATTACAGAATAATTCATAAACTTACCGCATTTCCAATAATATTTATTGCTTTTTTATTACAGTTCTTTTAACAGAGAACGTTTCGAGTCCAAAATTTAGTCAGATTTCTATGTTTATCCATTACGGGTAAAACTAATTTTCCTGATCTTACTTATTTTTGAAAGTTTATGGCAAAAATTCGGCTTAGAGTAAAAGTAAAGATTTCGAATTTCATTGGCCAATGATCTATAATCAAAATAAATACTATATTGTAGATAGAAACAAAATGAACCTATTTCAAAATAATATCCGTATCGACCGACAAATCCACAATCATTCGAAAGCAAAATAGTGGAATTTCTTCCAGTCCATCATCGGAGCAATCGGTCATTGTTTCGCTTATTAAAATCTTTTATCGTCTCTCAGGGAGGTCCATTCATTTCGAGGAACAGGATGCGCCGTGTCCTGCTGCCAACAGAAAGAAGAAAAGACACCCCGAGAGAATGAAAAAGGTTTCGGCCAAGAAAATCAAAGTTACTCATCTGTTAACCATCTCCGTTTTCAACAAGTGATTATTAGACAAACTTCTAGAAAAGAATTATAAAATAAAACTCCTCTCTTGGAGTCCAAAGGGCTTGAAAGACCAATGCTAACGTTTACTTTTAATTTCATTCTTTATTTGAATGCTGTTGCCAACTCCTAGAAAAAAATAATAAAATACAACTCTTCTCTCTGAGTCCAAAGGGCTTGAAAGACCGATGCTAAGGTTTACTTTTAATTTCATTCTTTAGTTGAATGCTGTTGCCAAATTCACTCTTCAGAAAGCAGAAGAGGATATTAAAGGCTTATGTGGAACAAAAGCAGAGGAAGAAAAAGGAATCGGCGGGCGTGAGTGGAAGATTTCTGCCATCGGTTTTTTAAGCCTTCGAAGAGCGATCGGGGGAGAGAGAGGGGTATTGTACGAGATGAATACACCTTCAAGAATAACTTTGATTTTCAAGCGCCGTAAAATAAATAAGTCTGAATACATTCAGCTAAGTTCCTAATGCTGCCTAATGGGCGGAGATTTGGGGATTGGCTTTTGAAGAATGGCCGACGCATTCCTAGAACAAAATGCTTCACAATCTACATAAAGACTAAATTCTTGGATTTCAGAAATACTTTATCTGTCCAGGTGGTCTCTTTAACTTGGAGCAAAGTAAGTCTAGTCTTGAACCTCCGTTTGCATCAGATAGTTCAGTAATAGTGATTCTACCGTAATTTTAAAAATTTACTCCAAATCTCGGAAACGCATTTCCCCAATCATGAGGTTTAGTTTTATAGTCTTTGCTTTGATGTCATTTTGCAGCGCGCTGCAATCCCATCATTTTTGCTTCATCCACACTAAAGGAAGACAGAGGTGACCAAAGTCCCGGATTAGCCGGCAGCTCCGACTCTTTGTCTCTTCAAGAGAAACAGTCCTAGATTGAAAAAGAGTATCTCGTATTTAAATTAAATGTCCTGGATTGCCCCATTTGATAGTTAATAGTAAATAGTCTCATATTAAAAAATGATTATCTAGATTTAATGTTTTAAGAAGTTATCCGAAGAATTCTCATTTCCGAGTTTTAATATACATAGAATGGAGTTCCCTTAATCCTTGCAGTTCCAAGCATAGATTTATTCATTCTGAAATTTGGGAAATGTACTCATTTTGGGCCTAAGATGAAAGTTCAAAACGAAAAAAAAGGAACATAACAAAAAGAAAAATTATATTTAAAAACAACAACTGAAATAAAATATTTTAACATATTTAAAAATAATAAGAATGAAATTGCACCTGTAATTTCATTTGAATTATGTTAAAATTAATTTTTATTTTGACTTTCTTCGCTGAATGAAGCGAAGTTCAAAAAGGCAATTTTTGAATAGATAAAATCGATAGTGCAGCCAAGTATTGGTAAGAATAAAAAATATATTTGAAAAGAGGTAAATGCGAAGAATTTAATGATGTCCGTTTGGTATCCGAGGCAGGTTTAGATGCCGAACAAAAAAAATAATGAAAATGATGACATCACTGGAACTGAAAGGGTCAATACGATTGATATTGATGGCACAGCCTAAAGGAAGAAACAGTAAAAGCAGTTTCAAAATATTTTATTATGTTTCTTTAGCTTTGTCTGCTTTTTTTAAGTCAAACCATTTCTTTGAATCTGATTTTAATAAAATAATTTTCCCCTCTTCCCCGAGCCAGGATCCCGAATTGTTCGCTTGGGTTCCAGAGCGTTCCGAATTGAAGCTAAATTCATCTAGTAACTTTAATAAATGAAATCAATACTACATAATGAGTAAAGTATACATGAGAACAAACGATGCTTATAGTACCAGATGCGTAAAATAAGCAACTCTTGAAAATCGCTTAAATGAGGGCTTGCGTGTGAAATCTTATGATACTAATACTGTTTGTTATCGGAAATATGTATAGGGTATCAAAATGTTTACCCTATACTGCGCAGTGAAGCATATTTGTGACTAATAGTTCAGTAATAAATATTGGCCTGTAGATGAAACAACTTTTGTCTTGGTGGAAATCCTCAGGTGCTAACTTTTAAATCATTTAACCTTTTGCTCAGCAGCTATTCAGACATCTTTCCAGTTGGAGTTCCACAGCCAATCTGACTAAAAACAAACAATTTGGCCTAGCCTCTCCTCCAAAATGCTAAAAGCAATGCATGTGCGCATATTGGCTCCCTGCAGGGCAGACCGCTAGATCTGCTACTAATCTTTAATAATAATAAAGGAGAATGTGTGTGTTGGCGCTCTACAGGACAGATCGTTAGACCTAGAGCAACGAAATTTGGCACAAAGATACTTTGGAGCGTAGGAATGTGCAACTCGGAGCCTTTTATTTTAAGATTTTAGTTAGAATTTTAATTAATTAAAAAACAAGCTAAATTTTGGCGTTTTTCCTAAAATATTACAGCACAAAAATTAATTTACACCATCTGAAAATTTTAAAAAATTTCAGTGATATGAATTCAGTTGTCGTACGATTTTTTCTCTAATTTTAATAAATTTTTAAAAATATTTTTTGGCATAATTTACAATATTTTTTATTGTTGCAATATATTTCAAACCGTTTTCATTATTTAAACAAATATTTAATTGCGTTTTTCTCTTCCATTGTTGAAAGCTTAGAAAATATATTACTGGATTTTAGCTTCTTCTTTTATTTGATCAAATATTTCTGTGAAATCTGTAAAGGAATTCCTCAAGATAGCAAGTATATAATGAAATAATCCTGTAAACTGAAATATTATCGTTGCTATGTTTTAATTCTTTTTATCGGATGTTTAAAACCAATTAGCGTGCTGCTGGACGAAAAGTGTGCCGTGCCAATCTAAAGTGGAAATCAAATGCGTAGTTTACGTTAATGTAGACAAGAGTAAGGCTACGAAAAGAACGCCGGTTAAATGTTTATAGCAATTTGAAGTTTAAAACTACTTATTTAAGGGAACCATGAATATATAATTATGCATGAGGGATTCAGTTGAAATTTTATTTCCAGCGATCAAATTGGTCGCCGAAGGCGGCTGGTAATAAATATACTCTAGACGATGAGAATGTGTATTTCGAAGCTCTTTTTTAATTTTAATTAAGTAAACGAAATTTTGGCGTTTTCCCTTGAACACTTCGGAAAATATCACAGCACAAATATAATTTATATATCATGTGAAAATTCAAAAATTTATCTTTTCTATGATACCATTTTAGTTGCTGTACAATTTTTTTTCTAACTTTTATAAAAAAAATAATTTTAGGTATAATTTCCAACAATATTTTTCATTGTTGTAAAGAGATTCAACTCATTTTCATTATTACTATAAATATTTTATTCTGGATTTTTCTTCGATTGTTAAAAAGCAAAGTAAGAAGATTTGACATTTTTTTTCACATTTAGTGGGTTTCTTTTCAAAGCATGGTTTTAGTAAAATTTTTGAATATATATTTTTTTTTTGTTTTTGTGGTAATTATAGACAAGATTTCACTTCAAAAGTAGGAAATGATGACCATTTGTTATAGTTACGGGACAAATCCGCCTGGTTTTTCCAATCTGAGACAAAAATCGAAAAATCAAGACTGTCTCAATTAATCCGAGACACCTGGCCATTTTAGAACAGGATTTGTAACTTTCAGGCGCAGTCAGATGATATGGAGAATATCTCATCTGGTATTCTGCTTTTCAAATTCCAATTTTCCACCGAAAATATCGTGCACCAAGTCACACACTGGCTTGAATGCAAAAGCTTGAGGTCCTCTATTGAAGAAGCCATTTCTTTCACTAACAGTTGCTATCTTCTTAGATCTGGAACAGATGATCATGGTAAATCAATAAATTTGGCGAAGTGTGTGATTTCCTGTATATCACAGGAAGACCCTTAGAACCTACTTCAAATTTTCCTGTTGACTTAAATATCCATTAAATACCTTTGTTTGCAATCCTTGAAACCTACAGAGCTCTATGCATGACTGACGGATTACCATATTCCAATTATAAGGACATATCTTTAAGTAAAGATCCTCTTCAAGGATGCCACCTTATTCCCCTCGAAAGGAAGTGAGTCTCATCACTGTCTGAAATGGGCCTAATCCTGAGAAATGGCGGGATATTGGCTCATCCTCACCTACAAGACAATGGTCGATCTTCTCGCAAGCTGGCGTTTGGAAAGAGAACCTGTCAACGCCACTTGTGTTTTGCTTTTGATCTTCCACTTGGGGTGTTGACACGAAACGACAGTGAGGCGACAAAACAAAGCGTCGTTACTCATCTACAACCTCGCAGATTTCGGTCATGGGACAGTCATTCACAAGTGGGTTCTGTCTTGGCATCCATCTAGTTTTCTTTCCTTCACTGAGTGTTGGAAACATCTTTTACCCTGACATTCCAAACTTATATTCATGGTTTAACTTCTAAGCAAAACATTTCTATTAACTATGTTCATTGAAAATTCCAATGTACATAATTAATAGAATTGTTTAGTTGCAACTCTCAAGTTATTTTTTTCTCTCTATTGATTATGGTAAGGTTTGCGTAGGGGTTCTGTTGAGAAACTTCAGATTCGATTTTTTTTCAGATTTGAAATTATATTACAGGACTCAGGTTTAACAAAATAGTTGATTTGGTTTGCAGTAATAATCATGGAAATTTCTTCTTAAGCATTTTTATCCTGGTACTTTCCCTTTTCTCAACTGTTTAGGAAGTAGTTTAGTTTAGTTATATTACCATCCCGTTTTGAAGCAACACGAGGGCTATTTTGGGACGAACCTCGTAATTTTGAATCGCGGTCAGATGACGAGGACGACACCTGAGCTGGCACCCCCCTCTCCAAACTTCCACGCCACACCAATGGAAGGGCGTTTGATCACAACATATGATTTAGCGTGCAACAGGCCCCATACACGGCGGAATCGGCTTTCGAACATGGAACCCTCCGGCCCCAAAGCCGAGACCTTAGCACTAGGCCACCGCGGTCCACCTGTTTAGGAAGTAAGGAAATTCAAGACAGATATAAGCGCTGATATTTAAATAAATTAGTGAATGATAAAACAATGGAGATTTGTCTTTTGTGACTCCCGATAAAATAGTTCTTTTGGATTTGTGTCTTTAGTCTTTGAACTTGTTTTCTCAGAGATTGCTCCCTGTGATTGGGTTCAGTTGGGATTTAGAATTTTATGGCGCAACAGTCAGTCGAGCATCTATGTGGGCTTATTGCACCTATTCGGATGGCAAATCGATATCCTCAATTAAGCTGGTCTTGAAGGTTAGAGGAGGCTCCAATTAAAATCGATTTTTAAAGATTAAATAATGAAGATTCGTCCTCTAAATTTCTGTTACATTTTGAGATTTTTGGCATTTAATAATTCACTACTCTTTTATTTATACTATAAATTTCTTAAATGTGCATCTATCGATTGAGATATAAAACTGCACCGTCAAAAAATAGATTTAACAGTTGAAGGAACAGCAAACATTCTTCCAGCATTGTCTTCAACTAATTGAATTGGAGTTTTGCTCCATACTTTTTCGTTGAGCATTTTTAAGTCACCAAAAGACGCATCAACAGCGGCTTCCAGGTAATTTCATCCATAAATAGAGAATAGGGTTGGTTCTCCTAATACTGAAACCCAGTGAATTATGAATGGCAACTTAAATATTTTAAAACAAACTCTCTTCTATTGGGTAATTTTAAAATCTTTTGTACGAACGCGAAAATAATTCGAATTTCCTTTGACGTTCTGCATCCTAATCGTTCTTCCATTAACCATATATATCCTGACGGTACTTGACAGAATCGCTTCGATCACCCTTATGCATTCGTAATTTGACCCTTTTTTTATGATACTCACAAGGACATGAAAACTAATTCCGGCAGCAAGCAGTAGATGGCAGATGAAGGCGGAAATTAACATTTTTAGTTATTAATTAAATTAACTAACGTAATTAACTTAATTACGTTATTTTAATTAATGAAAATGTATTTTCCTCTTTCCTGGGGTTGTTCAGCACAAAACTTGTCTGATTATGCAAAAATACAATTTAAAAGCTACTAGTAAATTAATGCAAGATATAAAAGTTTAAGTTAATAACAGTCGAAATACTGGGAGGTTTTATGCAGAAGAGGTATCTCCTCATACAGTTTCAGTGGCCAGTAAGCATCACGTGCTTTCCATTATTGCTTTATGAAAAATGTTTGTTTTTGTGTGCTTTATCATCCCTTAAAACTTGTCTCATCCATCCATGCTTCCCCTGTGTAAACTTATCAGTACATTCGACATGTAGAATAAAATATTCTGCTGTTTCAGAGAGATAAGCCGAGGGATTAGACGGAAACCTTTCCCGATGAGGAGATAATTTGTGGCCATTGAGAAAGAAAGCAGCAAAAGAAAGCCATCTGCCTTTTAAACGCTTTCTTTCTCCGTGCTCAGCAACGCATCGCTTCCACCGGAAGACTTTCGGTTGTAGCCGGCCATGTTAACTTTCGCCTCATTAAAGAGGCCTTTTATTTGTTCCCTGATGCGGAAAACGTAATAATTCTACAACCGAAATCTCTGCTTCCAAACCGAGCATTATCCCGACAGATTTACGACAATAAAGATGGAATCCGACTTCATTCGCCATGGATGAGTGTTCTGCCGTTAAGACGTCCGCGTGATCGGCGGCAACAAAAACTCTTAAGTAGGACCAGGAATAACTCCTGACATGGCGGAGCACAAAAAAATGTTTGATTAAGAAGACTGAAGGAGTGTTCCTTTCTTTTATGTATAGAGGAGGGAAGATTTGGAGAACCGTTGCTCTCTGGAACGGTGCCCTCGAAAATGACATTGAACTTGCAAAGGGTATCGAGGAACAAAGCTTCGTTTTAAAACTGAAAACATATATTTTTCGAAAAGTACCTCTTTTTTTACCGCTGTTTTTTCACCGTTAGGTTATGTTTTATAAGAAGGCATTACGTTTGTGAAAAAGACATTAAAATTGAATGCAAAATTTAGGAGACAGAAAAGTCCTTCGCTTTCTTCTTCCTGGTTTTTGATGAAAAATAAATTGAGATCGTTTCTTAATCTTGGGAAGATTATGGTGAGAGAAGAAGAAACAAAGGAAATGTCGCATAGCCAAAATTTCAGCAAACGTTTAAAAATTATTTCTTCTAATTTGCTCCCATATGATCAAAATGATTTTTCTTACCTTAATATTTATCAGGAAAATTAATTTTCTTAAAATATTAATATAAGGGCTAATTTTTGAAAATATGGCACTATAGCCTCAAAACTGTCACAGACTGAAACTAACGCTAATAGAAAGTCAGTAGAACACAGCGTGAAACTATCACCGACATATTATTTTATTTGTAACTTAAATCGAATTGTTTAAACAAACAACGCTCTGTTAGATACCGTTTTCTTATCACCAGAAATTATGCCGCAATTTACGGAATATACTATTTGAAATCTGATCCATGGTTTTTATCAGTAAAAATGGAACCGTTCACAATTGCTATAATCCGGTTAAGAAAGGTATGTGCTTCTTCAACTACCGCAGAAATTTAGATTTTTCAATAAGTTGCTAAATTTTGCATTACATGTAATACATTTGATTAAGCTTTTTCGACTTGCGACCTTATTTCAGCTGTTAAAAATATTCCATACTGTTCCTTCCATAAATAACATTTTTTTTGCTGCTCTAAAGGTGTATACTTGCATGAAACCTAACAAGAAAACAACACATTAATTACTGATGAATAAAAAATAAATTCTATTGAATCAATTAAATTTTAATGCAATATTTAAAATCTGGATTGATTCCGTCGACCTAGCATCAATGCTTTCGTGAACCCGAATTTCATGCGCACGATGCCACTTGATAGAGAAACCCATAGCTCTACACTAGGCCCTGCCTAAACTGCGGATATGCGTTCTGATTCTGCGACCGAGGTGGCCACCAGACCACCGAGCTTTCAGATAAAGTACCTGTTGCATGAATGATTATTATAATAACAAGAAATATGAGGTGCCTTTACTGTTGTAAGCGCCAGAATAGTGCCAGATCTGTACACGTCGGATCATCATCTAATTAATCATCGAAAACAGGGGTTCTACTAAA
Organism: Araneus ventricosus; assembly: GCA_013235015.1. Classification (NCBI taxonomy): domain Eukaryota; kingdom Metazoa; phylum Arthropoda; class Arachnida; order Araneae; family Araneidae; genus Araneus; species Araneus ventricosus. Next base: position 91,422 of record BGPR01002810.1, on the reverse strand, counting down.
ATAAAGAGGTTAACGTGGGGATTAGTTAAGTTTGCTGGAATTAGTGCGAGTGGCAAAAATATTTGACTCGCAGATCGAAAAATAGAAAGATAGTATATCTCTGTACAAGATTATTCATATTTGAAAATTATTCAATTACCAATTCGGGCAACATAGAACTGTGGAATGATGTTGAAACTTTCCTGTTAAGAAAACTGTTTCTGATTTAAGGAAAATAAAAATACGAAAAATGATATTTGCTTATGATTTTTCGTATTTTTATTTTCCTTAAAACAGAAACAGTTTTCTTAACAGGAAAGTTTCAACATTTATTGCTGAGCCGCAAATAATAAATCATTTTCCACGAATAAATGATTTCCAAAGAGCAATACTGATTCAAGTTATTACAAACTTTGCTATTTTGCAACGTATGCAATAAGACTTTTTTTATTTATAAGTAGTAGTAAATGTTGTTAAAAATCATTTATTTGAATCATAAGCTCAAAATAAGCTTGTGACTGACGAAATACAAACATGTATTTATATTTTTGTAGTAATTTATTTCTCAGTTGTACTCGCCTATTTCTTCGGTTATTTTTATGCAGTTTTTTTTTCGTATTGAGTTTAAATTGGAATAACCGTAAAAACAGTATGGGAAAGTTTGTATTTTATGCATAACTTACTCCATTAATAAAAAAAGAAAATCCAGGAAATGCCCAATAACTGGCCATTAATGTTATTACTTACACAAAAACAGCCTCACTAAAACGCCGTAATGACGCATGTTAACAAATAAGGGCAAACACGTTCAAAGCACAACCAAATTTATAAACAAATACTGCTATATAATTTTCTTTCTGTCGTCTGATTCCTTTACTTCATTGCAGCAGTAATTTTTTTTAAAACAAGCATTTGGTAGAATATAACATCCTGATTAGGGGAGGGACATTTGTTCACAAAAAGATAAAAGGTTTACTTAATAGTGTCTATTGGTTGAATTCTAGTACGGGGAACACAAAAGCCCTTAGATAAACTTAAAAGAATGGTCAGGACACAGTGAAGAGTCATTTCACATAAGAACTTGTAGTGGAGACATGCGTGCTACAGGTTATCAATACGTCCGACATCCGTCTATAGTGTCGAGCTTAGAAGTCTCCGGTTTTCGTCAGTGTGGGTTGTGGTAGGGAAATCTAACCTATTCGTAGTCACGACATTAGGTTTCATCCTCCAGAATACTTCAAAAAAACTATTAGGCAGAATATCCTGAATATAATTATTTCATAGGAAAAGTATCTACCGGAACCAGAGGGGTAGTGGCCTTAAACTTTGTGTCGCATACTTCCCACAAAAGTCATTTCCTCCCCTGCTTGGGTAAAAAAAATCGAACCTACTGTAACCCAGAATGCAATGATTATCCAATAGTTTCCTTGAGCCTCGCACCGAGGTCACGAGTGTCGCCAAGACGAAAAGGCCTACGTCATAGTAAGAAAATTGAAAGAACCTACAAATTATGTGTAAAGATCACATATCAAACTTCATCACTCTAGCCCAATGATTTTCGAGTTATCAAGTAATTCACAGACAGACAGACATAATTCCAAAATTGTGCTGGACTCGGGAGGTCTAAACGTGGAGATTCGTCAAATACTCGAGTTCGAATTTTTTGACGATTCAATATTTTCCCTTGTATACCTATCGTATACGCGAAAGTAAAACTGAAAAAGGAGATGAGAAAGCGAATGAACCTCCAGGGCCCACGTCAAATTGAAAATTAAAAATTTTGGCAGGTTTATTCTAATTTTCATTAATCAAATATCCAAAGTATCGTGGAGAATGTCTCGATCCATACCGATGCCAGAACGACTTGACAAGAGAACTTATCGGATGTCTTTGAAATAAGTGTTTCCGACTTTTCTTCATGGCTCCTGGAGGTATTCGTCGTAACAAGTGGTTAAGTTCAAAGCCCCGGGCCCAAAGTTCAGTTCGGAGTCCCGTCACATGTGAATCGCATGGTGCGAACTATTTTTGATGCAATACGCGCAACTAGATGATTCGGCCAGCCTTGGTACATAAATGACGTCCAATATCCCCTGATTTCCCTCATGGATCACTTCCCTATGAGAATACACTAAGAACTTGATTGACTAAATCTTTGTGACGTCCGACGGAAACCTCGTTGAGATATTAAAGTAACTGCACGAATCTATGAGTAATCTGGCATCTTGCAAGTATTTTACAGTCTAATGCGCAGATGCTGCGAAGCTTGTATTACTGCGGACGGCAAGGCTTGCTTCAGTTATGCAGGTTACTGTAAACGCTTAGTTTTTACACTTTGTTACTGTACCACGATGTCATCTTTTTCTCGTCATTGTTTTTATTTTTTGAATGAAGCTCTTTTTTATCTTTTAGTTTTTCCACCGCATGTAGTTATTATTTGTGTTCAGCTATTTCACGCGCATTTTCAGCAGCATTTTCATGTCCATTTTCAAATTTACTTTTAATTTAATTTTTTTTATTTGTGTTCAGCTATTTCATGTGCATCATGTGTATTTTCATGTGCATTGTCATCAGCATTTTCATGTGTATTTTCAAAGTTTTATTTATCAACATGCTCTGTGCTACCAAACAATTTTGTAATGTAACGCACAATAGCAATCCGTCCTAATGGAATAGCTTCTGTTAACATTTGTAAACTTGTAGCATTTAATAATTAGGCTGCAGTGTAAGGAATTTGGAAAGGTCTAAGAGAGGTCTCCCCCTTTGAGCGTTGTAATTTTTCTTCCACCTCTCATCCGCGACACTGCTTAAATAACCTTAAAGTTATAGTTGCAGGGGTATGGAGTGGTGCTATGTTATATTATGTAAAGCGATGTCATAGCCTGACATCGTTGATTGCCATGCAAGAATTCTGCTGTTGTGCTCTCGTAAACCTAAATTGCCTTTCTCCTGTATTCACTTTGCAAGTCATTCTGCTTTTTACTTTCTTGTATACGAAGTATACAAAGAGAAAGTATTGTAATCGTCAAAAAATTCGAACTCGAGATTTTGACGAATCTCCACGTTTTAGACCTCCCTGAGTCCGAAAAACACAATTTTTGAATTAGGTCTGTCTGTGTGTGTGTGTGTCTGTGAACACGATAACTCGAAAACTATGAGAGCTACTCGAATGAAATTTGGTATGTGGTCTTTAAACATAATTTGTAGGTTTCTATCAAATTTTGAACAAAATCCGTCAACGGGAAGTCTGTCTGTCTGTATGCCCGAAGTCATGCGAACACTATAACTCAAAAACTTGAATAGCTAGATGGATAAAATTTGGTACACAATTTTTATCGTCATGAATGTAGGTCCGTATAAAATTTTGAGCCAAATCCGTCAAAGGGTTGACTGTCTGTCGCTCTGTATAATTTACCATTGAAACCAATCCGCTATCTCCACACGCATGCGTACGGAAGCAATCGTCTGTGCTCGTGAAAGGAGCGATTACGTCAGTTTGTCCTTGAGACGGCAAGAGCGAAACCTAGCAGTGTGCGATAGATGCGTTTTAATCGGTACGCATCTCTTTGAATTCTTTACCTAGATATTTTTCAATCACTATAAGAAAAAACCTTCTGATAGTCATTGGATTCTGGATAACAGTAGGTCCTAATTTTTTTAGCCACGCGGGGGAAGGAGAAACGGCACCTTTTGGGGGAAGTATACGAGAAAGTTTAGGGGAGAACACTCCAGCTGGTTTTTTTTTTTTTTTTTTCGTTTCTACACTGTCACAACGACCCATCTAGCCGACGTAGGTTGGGATGGAGATCACGTGCTCCTTTGTAAAAATGATTCATCTGTGTATACATGATTTGCCCTAAAAGTTTGCCTAAGACCTTTTCACTCACACCATATGCATCACCAAGAAAGCCAGACCTGAATTTTCGGTCAGTTGCGTAATTCACACGCTTTCGAATGACCAATAATTCAGGCCTAGATAATGAAGAGAAATGAGATGAATTTTTTTCACATTTATTTCGGAGAATTTTATGTAAAATTCTCTAAAATGAACTTGGAGCATAAATCAATGTTTTTTTTCCTTATTCACTATGGGGAAACGCATGCTTAGATGACAGAGTCCTTGCTTGATTATAAGAATCGTGCACTCCTTCGCCATAATTAAGTTGAATTTAAATAAGAGCTACATAATAATTAATAATCTAGAGTTTACATAATTTGGATGGAAGAAGAAATTAATTTAATTACTTTCTAAGAGAAAAGGTATCTCTTATTTAAGAGCTTTGGTCAGAGTTCAAAGAGAAACTTGAGGGGAAAAATGTGAAAATTCAGTTTATTGCATTACAAGACAGTTCTCTCAAGAGAAATTTTCAAGAAACTATAAAGAAATAAAGTCGTTGAAAAGAAATTCCTTGTCAAATGAAGTTTGTAAATGTTAGAAACACGGGCTTTTAGGAGAAATAAAAACTAATTTGCGAGTTTTCAAATATAATCTTCTCGTGAACAAAGGAGTATATTTATTTCTTGTAAAGAGTTGCAACTTTTGTTACAAGAATAAGCTTGACATCGTTACTAGTGCTACAACAAGGGAAACAAATTAAGCAGCAAGGAAGCATATTTTAAGTGAAATGAATTTATTGTCCAAATTTACAACTCCAATTATGAGTTCAGTATCTTATTTTAATAAACGTATCCCTTTTATATATGCTATAATAATAATATTAGCATAACTTATCCAATTTAATGAATCCTGTTTCGGAAAATTTGTTTCAGATATAACAAATTTTCTGTTGTTCCAAAGCTCAAATATTTTTATTGATTCTTACAAAATTTAAATCATGTATTTTTTCGTATTGTTAAAGCTGTTTTCGCTTCTTTACGTGTTTAACATTAAATATAAATATTTGTTTGATTTCATTTTACTCACTTGTAGATGTAGCAGCAGTATATATTTTTAAAATCAAACTTTTTTTCAACTGAAACATAAAATTGCTTTTATTTATTTATCTTCTGTAAATTTTGTCTTAAATCATAACATTTTCTCGGTTTGTATACATCAAGTAGGGAGGTTAATGTGTGTTTAATTTATCAGATTAATTTCAATTCTTGCTTTTTAAAGCGTCATACGTTTTAATTTCTTCGTGAAATTTTTTTTCTTTATTTATGTCGATAGTTTTTCTCTTTTATAGTATTTATGTAGTAATTCTAACCAGTTTCAACTTGAATGTTTTCAAAATGTAGCAATAAACAACTGCCTTTATATTTGTTTTGTTACAATCGATTTTTAATTAGCAGTAACTGTAATTCAAACGCACGATTTATTTTTGTTAATATTTTTTTTTTCTTCATTTGGTCATCTTCATCATCTGACCTCTTTACATTATAACTAATTTTTGTTTATTTATCTTGGTAGGTCAAGTTTTTCAGACTTAGTCTTATTTTTTTGTTATCTTTCACCATTTTGAAAAGCATCTTGTTATTCTTTCATGAAAAATACACAGCTTAATGTAAATATTTCATCTTTATTTTGACTTACTTTTCATAATTTTGTAGTTATCGACTTGTTTCACGCACTTAACCGCATGTTATTAACATTTTTACTCATTGATCATTCTTCTTTATATATATTTCTTTACAGCAGTGGCGAATCTAGGATTCCAGTCCGGGGGGGGGGGGGGTGAGGTCATAAAAACTTTGTATCGTCGGGATGAATGTCAAACCTCAAGGCTAAAGTAAACCAAAACTCTTTAACTTTACAGACTTTACTCACCTGACAATAAGAATCATAAAGAACAATACAATACTTTCGATAATTTAATAAAAATTACAATGAAATAACTATCCAAAAAATGTCTTCGACGGCGTCAATGCTACAAGTACAAGTGGAATGACTACAAAAGTAGCAACATTTTCGAGCCTTTCAAGCCAGAAAGCAATGCTGAAACGTTTTTATTATTTTTTTAAAGAGAGAAATTAAGAAAAAAAAAACAGTTGTAATGATGTTAAATTAAATCAGGAATTCTAGCTTGGCTCTAGGGGGGGGCTGTAGCCCGATAGCCTTCCCCCTGGATTTGCCACTGCTTTACAGTAATCTTGGTCGCAAATATATTCGATTTGAATTAATTTATTTTCATTTTATTAATCAACAGTAAATCCGTCTTGTTTTTAAGTAGACAATTTTAGGCTAATGAAGGTGAAATAAAGTCATATGACTACCCGGTTCAGGAACTATGCGTTTGGTGCGAGGGCGTTGATGAAAGATGATAGTTGTTTTCTGTAAAATTACTATACAAAATTTGTTGGCGCTATTCATGAGGAATCAGAATATTGCATTTTTTCTAATACAAACCGAAGCTTATATCAATTTTACTACATCTCTCCCATTTCTTTCCTTATCTTTTGGTCCTTTCGCAGCGCTTACAAATATTAAAGAAGAAACTAGTTGTTACAGGCCAGCCAGCGGCGTAGCGAATATAAGTGGCGCCCGGAGCATAATACGATTATTTCACCTTCAGCCGTCATCAGTGGTTTAGCAAGGGCAATTTGCGTCCAGGGCATGGCATTAATTTTTCGCCCCTTCATGACATTTGACTTTACAAACTGCCATGAGCGCACTAATGTTTTGGCTCCATGCCTCCCCCTAAGACTGATGCCGGGAACGTGTATAATCTCCTTACGCTGC
>BGPR01002810.1:44807-84757 GCA_013235015.1 Araneus ventricosus | reverse complement strand
AAAAATGCAAAATTTAAATTTAAAAGTAATTTTATTCGAAATGACAAAACTTTTTAACGCAATTCAATCTAAATACACTTCAATTGTAGGATCGGACATTTTTTAAATTACAAAGCAACATATTTTTTTAGATTTATAAAACAACAATATAAAACTTACTACAAAGGGTAGTTAATTAGGAATGTTGTTAGATATATTCCAAAATTTGAACAATACTTGATTTTAATCTTAGTAAATTCGAGTGCACGACCTATGCAAATTAATTAAAAATACAAAATTAAATTATTCTGAAAGTACCTAAAAAAATCTCGAGTCCTCGGGTCTCCTAAAATCATGGGGCCCCAGGCAGCTGCCTACTTTACCTATTTAATAATCCGGCACTGGATATACCTGAGTTCTACATTAAAAAAAGTGATTATATAGTTGTTACTCGAACATCAACCTTCAACCAACAATAATTTTGAAGTCCTATAATTTCACATTAAAATTCACGTAACTTGCTTTACTTTCAGCCATTTCTTATTTAGCTGCACAGTGAATACTGTGAGAAACAGGATAAGTCGTTTTTCTTATAGAAAATAACCTCACAGACACATTCTGAGCACTTTGTCTGTAACATTTCCCACAGTTGCAGCTATTTCTAACAGCTTTATGGGCATCTTTTTATGGGAGAAATGATATTCGAGCATTAACTTAATGTTCCCATTAAACTGCCGATTTATATTTCTTCCATTTTTCGAATGCATTCGAGAGACTGCTGAATCTATTTCGTGACCCCACGGTCGTCTTATCTAAATACTCATAAAATATTCTGTCTGGGTTCTTTCACCGAAGCAATGTTTCAAATGTTATATACTTTGGATTACAAATAAAAAGAAAGGTTCTGAAATTTTGGGTTTATTGATCTTTTTTTTCTGTACCTTAGAAACCCGGGTATCCGGGAAACCCTACAGTAGAAACCCGGGAATCCGAACCCCAGCAATCCGAACACTTTTTTCAATGTTCTGAAAACTTTTTACTAAAAAACGAAGGAAAAGTAAGAACTATAAATCACAAACAAAGCTAAGGTTTATTCCTAACTTGAAAGAAGTAAAATCAAAGATCTTCCTTTTACCCTCAACTTGTTTGCCATTGTACCATGCGAATCCGCGTTCTCTTTCCAAACACCTTCACAGAACACCCAGAGTCAATACACTATTCAATTTGGTATATCAAGAGTATTTAACCGATTTCCCCGGATAATTCGAATTCCCCAGAATCCAAACAAAGGTAAATCCCAATTAGTTCGGATTGCGGACTGTATGATTTTCTTCATATCCTAATAAAATTTTGGTCTAAAATTTAAATGTTCGCTACAGGAATCTGAGGATCCAAATGTCCACTGTTAAGAGTGTCATTTAAGAATCTGATGAATAGGTAGTGTAATGCAGAAAAACTTTTACTCCTCCCTCGGACTGCTTGTTGTATGCAGGCTTTCCTGTTTTACCTTTGTGCGTAACAGGAATGCGGAGCAGAATTCCTCGAATAGTCTTCCAAAAAGCCACATCCTTAAAATACCTTTTAGGGCAAAGTCAGGAAGGAGCTCCAAGTTCATGTCACAAACACACGCTGTCTTCTTTCCGCTACAGTGTAATTCTAAACCAAATTTAGCCTAGCGAGATCAGGCGAAACAAATATTGAGGATGCCATGAAACTGCCATTTTTTAATCAGTTTTTGGTAAAGTACAAACTTTATATAAACTTCTTATGGTAATTTAACTCAATTTTTGTTTTTATTTTTCTTATGGTAATTCAACTCAAGAAATTTATTCTGTTTAGCATTTAACATGTATTTGTTTTAAAGATGATGTAATAGCATACCAATGCTATTGTAACGAAAAGAAAGAAAGGAAGTTCATTTGCATAAGCAAACAAAAAATATCAGAAGATAATGCATGTCTTTACTTATATTCTCTTATTCGTTTATTTAGGGCGAAAATCCCCTAATATAGGTAAGGAAACATTTCCTCGAAATTTTACTTTCAACATGAATACAATATAGTTTTCATATTAGAAATCATGTTTAAAATTTTGTAAAAGTGATTTTTAAAAGTGGAAAGTTATCTTTAAGGTCGATCCCCTTTCATCCATGAAGTTGTTCTATACTAAGGGAGATCGTGATGGCCTTTGCATAGAAATACCTGCTAGGCGATCGTCTCTGAATGCAACAGCGTACAAGAAGATTTTTTTCATACAAGACTTCTCAAGAGTCTTGTAGAAAGACAATCGCTCTAAACGAAACAAGAGTTTCGTTTAGTGCATAAGAGAAACCCAGGAAAACTTATGAATGTTGTCATAACTAACAATAACACTTAGAATCTACTGACTTTTTTTAAATAATCTTTTAAAAAATTAAGAGACGGGGAGATCTCTACACTTCAACAAACCACTGGCACACTAGTTCAGCAGATAGGTCATTGATTAAGTCACTGAATTCTTATTTATATAAAGTTCACCAAGTATGTGAAAAGCTTTTATGGAGATTTAGAAGGATTCTGCAGATACGTATAAACTCAATATAGCTCTGAAGAATAAGTTAGTGAGATTAATGAATATTCAAACACTGCATTATAAGTTCCTTATGTAAGGTGTGCGGAAATGAAAAGGGGACCTTAGCTGTATCTTCGTTGTGTCAATTCCCAGTGAGTTAATGTGCTACCCGATAAATGACGTGGTGGTATTCCCAGTTGCACCTGCGTAGTTAACGGCCTCGCATCAATATCCTCATTTCTGTAGAGTTGTTTCCGCAGTTCGTTGCATGATGATTCCTCCAGATCAGCACAAAGAGCAGTTATCCAATTTCTTCGCGCAGAAAGGGATCATGCTTCACTAATTTATCGCAGGATGAAAGGGGTGTACGGAGAGCAGTGTCTCTCACGGTGCACCATATTCCGGTGGTGTCAGCGTTATAAAGCGGGACGCGTAAACAGCAAGGACTTGCCACGCCCTGGGCAGGCGCCAGGGTCGGCCCGAGGGGGGTGCGAACGGTGCGACCGAATAAGGCCCCGCGCCGCTGACGGATTTTGCAAAATTCATTAAAATTTTTAAAATCCTTTTTAAAAATTCTTTCAATCAACTTTTATATAAAAAATAAAGGCATAAAATATTAATATTTTTTCTAAAAAAAATATACTGCATTTTTTTCTGGTTTTGAAAATTTCCTTCAAAGAACTGTTAAAAGTAATTGGTGGTTCTAGTGGTCTAGTGGATAAGAATCCAACAATTCCCTTTTCTGCATGGAGATACACGTGTTTCCAATTCTTGGGCAAAACAAAAAGTAAAAAGTGGTAACATTGTTCAGTCCTAAACCAGGTTCGATTGCTCCAGGCATCATGTGGCCACTCTCTTTTCGGTGTGGGGGGAGGAGGCACCCCAAAGTGGAAGTCCGTCATTTGAAGATAAATTGAAAGTGATAACATTCAATACATTCCTTGTTCCCGAGACTATTACTTTCAGGGTAAGGGACTTGTGTGCGGATCCACATCTGTTCCCCTAATAGCCGACAGGGGATCCTTGTGGCAAGTCCTTGTTGTTTACGCGCCCCGCCTTATGACGCTGACACCACCGGAACATGGTGCACCGTGCGAGACACTGCTCTTCGTACACCTCTTTAATCTTTCCCAGGGCAGCTTAAGGAAACACCTCTAGAGGAATGCTTTTTCTGTTTATATAGTCCTAAATTGAACACATCTGTTCCCCTTGTATTCAGCAGGACTGCTAAGCGATGATGAAGCATATATCTATATCATAGGGGTTTCTCGCTTTTCTCGTCAAAATTGTTGTTTTCCGGCATCAATGAATTCATCGTAGGTACTTCTTAAAAGGTAGTCTGTTACATCTATTCCTCAGAGTTTAATCAATAGTAGAGAATCTGAATATTGGATTGTGTGAAACACGACGGGTAACCCAAGGAGTTTTCTCAGAAACTTAATTTTCCATTGAACAGTTCGTTCGCATTCGGAGTATCAGCCATACAGCAAAATAAAATATTCTGCATTTGTTCTTGCAGTCAGATTTCAGGTATGATAATTTTTGTCTCTTTTTTTATAGTTATCGATTAAACAAACTTACATTTTATATTTCCAAAGAGAAAATTTTAATAACAATGTCTTTCCATAACAATAACAATTTATAAAACAATGTATTCCCCCCTTTGTTTTTATATTTCAATATTTTTGCTATTTGTTATTATTGTATACATTTCAGAAAAAAACATTTTTTTTATTCACAAGCGAAAATTTATGTTTTCTACTCTTTTTTTACATTCGGCATTTTCCATCATAAAATGTTACTTATTTGGAACCATTTATTGTTTTGGGAAACTACATATCAAAGTTATTTGGATAAGTTTTAAAATATAAGAAGTATTTTGAAGATTAATTCAATTTAAATATCCTAAAACCGAAACTATCAGTAGGTTGTATTATTGTAAATAAGTTTGTGATCAGTCGATTTTCTTTTTTTAGTTTTATTTATTTATTTTTTTTTGTATATGAAAAGTAATTGTTTCTTAATATGAAGAAATAATGAGTTCAACTTTTAAGTATTCACTTGATAATCCAAAATACAAGAAAATCCTATTCATACAGTATGCAATTTTATTTCAATATAGAATGCATGTGCTGACATCGTAAATCGGTAGAAAAATTTAAATGGCGGTATTTTCTCTTTCAATTGACTGCAAAGCTAAAAGTTATTTTAAGTTTCTTCAGCTCTCATGTTTTGAAACTCTAATTGAAACTATTTTCGCATTTTATAATTTTAATTTTAGCACTGAAAGTTTTCAAACTGAACAATTTTTAATATATCCTCATAAAATCAGGAAGACTGGACACATTTCTACAACATGAGTTTGCAAAAAATAATGGGAGGAATTTTATCTCTTATTTAAAAAGGAATGCTTGAATTCAGGGCCAGCCCTAGGGGGTTTCGAAAGGTGCGAGCGCACAAGGCCCCACGCCGCTGTCAGATTGCGCAAAACGAAAATGAATTGCTTTAATTTATTTAACGAAATCAAAATTTGGCGTCATGTTTTACCTTCATGGTCACAATATTGCAAATATTTACAGTATTTATTTAAAAATAATTTATTTAAATTGTATCCAAATTTTACTTCTGTTCTAAAATTGTATTGACCTTACCAATAAAACTCGCATCTGCAGAAAAATCTTCCTCAAGATTAAGAGTAATAAAAAATTACTTCAGATCTCGCATTTGAGGCCAACAATTGATTTGCTTAGTGATTTTATCTATCGAATTCGCATTAACCAAAAATCTGAATCATGATGTTATCAAAAAATTTGCTATAAAACTTATAACAAAAATCACATATTGTAAACTTATTTTAGTAAGTTGAACACCAAATTTTATATATGAAGCAATTATTTTTGTTGTTTGATTTATTAACGATTTTTTTGTGTGATTAAAATATTAACTTTATGAAAATAATTTAATAATTTATTATTTTCATGTATTTTTTAGTCTTTACATAACCAAATTGTGTAATAAATAGTAAAAAGGAATAAATTATTCTTTGGAGCGAAATTTTTTCAAGGCCTCGCAAGTCAACTTTTCGCCGGGCCCTGTCTTTTTTTTTCGGGCCGCCTCTGGCAGGCGCACGTTGTGACCAACAGTGCCACTATTTCGGCTGCGGATGAGCTCATACGGCAGAATTGTCAGATCACCACACGTGAGATTGCTGTTGAACTGTCGATAAGCAAAGGAACTGTGCATCACATAATCCACAAAAGCTTGGTTATGGCAAAGTTTGTGCACAGTGGGTGCCCAAACATCTGTCAGAGTCAGAAGACTGCGAGAGAGGAACTGGATCTGTCAGCAACCCAGGAATTTCTACACTGAAGCCATCCACTTTCTTCCAACGCGCTGGGATCTGTGTATCAATGTGGATGGAGATTATTTATAGTTGTACTGTTCCACACGAACTGTAATTAGAACATTGCTATTAAAATTTCTTTACATATAACTGTAGTCTCCTTTTCATTTGGGCACACGTTATGCATTACTTATACAATATTTTGCACTTCAGTTAAAATATCTTAGTAGATACAAACGTGATCCTTTTATCGTATCCTGGAAAGAAGAAAAAGAATCAGCTACCCAGGTGTTTGTACATTGAAGCTATCCACTCTCCTTCCAAGTGTAGGGAAGGAATGTCCGGGATAAGTTATGTGCGAGTATCGTATTACACATGAATTGTACTTAAAATATTTTTTAGATACAAATGATGTATCCTTTTCATTGGGTACACCTTACATCAAATGAAGTTTAAAACTTTTTTAAATTACAGCATAGTTTTGTCAAACTGTGATATTCACACTGATAAGTAGCTGACAAGAATCTATTTTTTTTGGAAGGGATTTTTTTTCCCACTCTGAACAAAGAAATTCTCACCTATCCATTTTTTTATTTCACTTAAATCACCCTTACAAAGTCACGTCCTGATCCACGGGAAGCCCCTGTCCCTGAGGAAGATGGCGGCGTTGTGGCACATGAAGTAAGCGCTGAGCATGGCTGCCTCGCTCTCCAGGTTTATTGGTCGACGAACAACTTGTCGGAGCCGCTTTCTTTTCATCTTCTTCTTTTTCATCTTCTTCGCCATTCTTTCTAGGGTATATTCAGATTAGAAGCTCCCTGAAATGAATTATAAAGTAGAATTCATTGCCAGTATTCTCGCTATTTTTTTTGTCTTAGAACAAATCCACAAACATAGAGTGGTCGTTACTGCTGTCTTTGAAAAAAATTTCGCTGTGATGTCCAACCTTTTTTAAAACTGAAACATTTTTATCTTAATCCATTTCAGCTTTCATATCTGTTCGCTTATTAATTCTGAGAAATATATCCAAGTAGTCCACGGTACTTAACAATACTGTTATGGTACTTTTACAATATTCCACAATGTTACGAACATTGAACAATATCGTAGAAATATTGAATGATATTTTTGTGCTGCTAAGGTATACCCCCCCCCGGGGGGGGGGGGGGGGGAGTAAGCGGTTTAATTTATTCTCAGAATTATCATATTGCATTATTGAGTATGTTTTCAACTAAACCAGTTGGGGTGTTACAAAATTTGTATTGATAACGATGTCTACAAAATGCGAGCATCGAAAATAAAATAGTTCGCGTTATGTCTATACATACGCCTTTCAACATAGTTTAAATGAACATAATTAAACTTAGCAATTGTTTTTCAATCTTGTGAATGATTTCACTAACATTGGTGAATTGCTACAAAAATGACTCTATGAATTGCTAAATATTGAACTCTATGAATTGCTACAAAAGAAGACGCGTAAAGTTTCATCGAATTGCACTGTTGCAAAATTCACTGAAAACAAAATAATAAAAAAATCAGTATATGTGTTATGGTCAATGTGGGTAATTGGTGTTTATGCATAATAACCGCTTAAAGATAATTATACATAATAACCGATTAACCACACTGATCGTAACATATGCATGCGATAAATTATAATCTGCAGTGGTTTATTTCTTTTTCTTTCTAAATAATATAACTTAGCTGATGTCACATTAAAGCAATGCATCAGGTCCAAGACCAAACAATGATGAAACAGACAAACAGAACAATGATGTAGCAGATAATCTTGCCGGGCTTATTTCCCATCATGCAATTAGACTGAGCTCTCTACTTCTTTTTGCTTTTCTCTGTGTTTCTACTTCTTAACGGAACTGAATCGTTCCAGCCGAGATAAGCACCGAGTGGCCACTCTGACGGGCTGACAGCAAACGAGGCAATCAGTCGTTAATTTTCCACACCTTATTGAACATCCATGACAAGTTACAAATTGACGTGATAATGGATCATCCGAAGTCTTTAAGACAATGGCCGATCAGAAACGGCGGCAGTAATGAGGACAAAGAGACGCTTGACGCGATTGTTTTGCCATGGAAAGGTGTCACTCAGCTCACCTTGTTGTCAGCATGTTTAAGGAGCACACAGAAGCAGTCTTTGCCCCGGCTTCGGTTGCTTATAGGTCTAAAACTGTTATGCTTGATTATTTTTTTTATTTCTCTACATATGTTATTGTAATTGAAGATATAGTGTGAATTATAATCAGGATTAACTGCCCTTGGCAACTGATTGTTACTATGATTAATCCACTTGGAGAGAACCGATATGATAAGGTTTAAAGTTAAAATCGTCACTTAACAAGCAAGACCACTTATCTCAATTTTTTTGAAATTTCAAAGAGGAGGAAAGTGCTTAATTTTTCGCAACCAATGACGGATATATCGGAATTATTTTAACATTTGATATAATCATAAGACGGAAAGTTCCTATCAGGTATGAGAAAAGTTCAAAAATATTCGTTATTGGTTATGAAAAATTGAGTGTTTCCTTCCTCTTTGAAATTTCAAAAAATTGAGATAGGTGGTGTTGCTTGTTAAGCGACGAAATACATCATTCGGTGTGAAGGAGGATCAACAAAAAATGCAAATACAGATGCAGTTATGAATTCATTGAATGTAGAAATTATCTATGGTGAATGTCGTAGGAACTGATGAACATGAAAAAGGGCTTGTTTAGTGTATGACGATGTCATGCCTTTTTTTCATGTGGAATGATGACTATGTTGGTTATTCTTGTCAAACAGATTTTATACTTTATGGTGTTTTTCACGAGCTCTAAATGCGTTTAACACTTCGCTTAGGAATGAGAAAAACTTTTGTCAAAGGACAACTATTCCCATTACATTCTAGAAACCGTCGTCTTTGTAGACACAGTAATCCTGAGAGCATAAACTACACCTGGAAGAATAAAGGCAACTTATTTTAAATTAAATATGAAGGCCATAAAGCAGTCGTGGTAATGAGCTTCCTTCAAAGGTATATGACGATGCGGCTCCAACAGCAAGCCCCTGAAGACGCATATAATCATTAAGATTTCCTATTAACCTAAGATTTTTATAGGACGCTGTTTTACTAGCATATCTGACGTAATGACTACCTACTTTAAACCTGAAATGCTTCAGCCTCAAATGGAAGATTCATTTTAATCTAAACGAACACATGATACAGACACTTACCTAAACGGTAATACGCTAACAGAACGCCACTGTGTATATTACTTCTCGCCAAGAATCCCTGCTATTCACTATCATCGGTTTGAATGTGCAGGAAAGCAAAGACGTTCCTCAGGACCCTATATTAAAAATTAAAAAGGTTACATGGAGAATTCGTTCCTTGCAAATTTGTTTGTTGGTTTCAGCTGGTACAAAACGAAAACACGAAATACACAATACGTGGACAATACCAGGAAGATAAATGCTTGAATTGTTAATACAGTTCAATCGTTGATTGCAGAAACCACTTGAGTCAATTATTTTCTTCAAAATTGCGTTTGTGCCGTTTTCACATTTTAAAAGGATGTTAACAGCAATGAGTAAAGAAATTACAAGAATCGAGCAAAGTCACATTATCGGTATATAAATTTCACCAGGTAAACAAAATTTTAATCAATGCTTTAAAAAATTAATTATTTTTATAAGCTCCCATTATATTGATATTATTGACTCATGAGGTTTCTACTGTCAACGATTCGATTTGATTTGAAACGGAAAAGAAATAATTATTCGGACAGGTTCATAACTATATTAAACAGCTTGTTAACAATATTAGCAGCCACTCCATGCGTTTGCTGATACTCTAAGAATCACTCTGCAAATCACATATTACCGGCAGCATAATTAGAAATGTTGACTAGTTATCTTACAGAACAGATTCAACTGAAGAATATTCTCAGATGCATGCTACTTACTAAGACGACTTATCAACGATCTGCCACACTCAAATCAGTGCCTGCCACGATTTGTCCTCCTTTTCATTCAGAATTTTCCCAGCCATTTGGCTTTCCGCTGATCCGAAATGAAGATTTGAAGAGCTGATTTCAAATAATATGTATCGACAGCGCCCAGCTGGATTAGCCGAGACCAAAACAACCGGCTATTAATCACGAGCGATAATTTATCTCATTAGCGAACATGTCACGACTTCTCGTGACCTTTCTATATATTTAACTCCTTGAGGAGTCTTCTTTGGAAAGGAAAAAGATTTACGGCCGCTTTCCTGCTTCAAATTCATGAGTGCTAATGAAGGAATTCGATTCTTTAGAGCATTGAACTGAAATTTAATTGGAACGTAAATTTTATCAATCTTCAAACGAAAATCCTTTCGGATTATTTGGCACATCATTCACGTACTCGACGATTGACTTCATCTAAAACTGCGCCGGTCTGATTAGCATGTTCAGATGCCTGATGGGCTTGAAATTGGAAGTGGAAATCCATCTTGCTTTTGTGCTGCTGATATTTAGCAGAGATTAAAATGAATTCATAGAATTATAAACTTGCTATAAAATTATCTGCATTGCTACGTGCTCATAACTTTAAAATAAATTCAATACTACTAATCGTTGCCAAGCTATGTGAGTAATATAATTGATAATAACCGGAAGCACGTGATATGCACTTCATAAAAGAAATAATTTTGGAATTAAATAGAAAAACCTTTGGTTTTGGCTGGAAACAGCTATCAAATGTAATGATAGTTTTAGCAGCTCTGTGGCAACTTGATTACAGTAATCCCCAGAAAGGGAAAAGTAGAACTGTCATCCCCACCCCCGCAGGGATTCATCCTCAGATTCCTTTTGACCCTACCCCTGAGCGGGTGTAGATTTTGATCCGGCTCTAAGCCATGTGATTTTTACTTGTATATATATATATGTCGTAATGGTGTTGTTTGTGTCAATAAAACCATAAAAGACAAACTGGATCTATCTGAATTTGGATATAAAACCACGCATGATAAATCATTACAAGCTCCTTGGTTCGTGAGACGGAAAGTCGTACACAATGATCTCAAAATTAAACCTTTTGTGAAATATATAAAAATTATTTGGGCCAAATTTTTCCAAAAATTATCCCCTGTTACATCTACTGCGCACTGGTATAACTGGAACGACATGACATTCACTTCATAATTAAATAATTTTGGAACTAAACACATAACCTTCGGTTTTGTGTGCTGGCAAGAGCTATCACATCTGATGGTAGCTTTAGAAGTTCCTTGGTATGCGAGACAAAAGGCCGGACACAATGATCTGAAAATTAAATCTGTTGTGAAGTATATGAAGATTATTTCGACCAAGTGTTTGGAAAAAAAACCCTGATTCTCAATATACTATTGCAGCATACTCTACGACCCAGCAGTCCCAAATTCAAGAAAAAGGTCTAGGACTCTGTCGAATCAAGTCTGAGAATTTTCCAGCTGTCAAAAGACACCGTGAACAGTTGATGTGAGTTAGACCCATGACATTTTAAAATCACATCTGTTTAGGCAAATTATCAGAAGCTAACGATGAGCCTCCCCGCGTTTTACCAAGAACTCTACTAAAATATTCGATAAAGTCGAAATTAAAATTCACAGATCTATATAAAAAATATTATATGGTATCGGAAATATATCCATTTTCTTAACTTGTTATAAATTTAAAACCACTTTGAGTTAGCATATATCTAATAAAAGATTCCACTAGCTAATTATTGCTAGTAGTTCTATAAACAGAAAGGGCCGCGGTGGACTAGTGGTAAGGTGCCCGGAGAGTTCCAGGTTCGTAACCCCATTTCACTGAAGCTCCGTCGTGTATTGGGCCCGTTGCCCGCCAAATCATACGTAGAAGGTCAAACGTCCTCCCGCTGGTGTGGCGTGGAAGTTTGAAGAAGGAGTGTCAGCTCGGGTGTCATCCTCGTCCAAAAATAGCCTTAGTGTTGCTTCAAAACGGACGTTAATATAACTAAACTAAACTGTGAACAGGAAATGTGATAGACTCTGTGTCCCTCCCCCCAAAAAAATCTAAAATCTGCCCTTCAACGCAGGTTTAGCCATTTTTTCTTCGAATGCGCATTATTTCCGCAAGTCTCTGCTTTTATCAGTATTCACAAAATTACAATTAAATTTCTCACAATCCCCAAAATGATTCAAACGGTTTAATGGTGCCAAATTCGCCACTGTCTCGCTAAATACTGAAACCATTAAAACAGCCACCACCATGAAACGGAAGCCAAAAAAAAAAAAAAGGTCTTACACATAATGTCGTAATAACCCAAATACATAAAATCTTACATTCATACCATTATAATAAAATCGATCCATGAGTTTGGTCGTGACTGCGTAACATATATACAGACAAACGATCGAGTGGAAGCAGGTACTCGCTTAGCTCGGTCAAATAATATAATAAAAGGAACCATTCAAAAGTATATGTGAAGATAGAATGATACTTTATAACGAGCGGAACTCATAATAGACACTGGTCACCGTGATTCACGCCTCCCCGCTCAATCGAAGGTTTAGTTTCCGTTTTTAAGTCCCATGAGACCTATTTCAGCGTCCGGGAGAAGATTTAACTTGAAGTATTTAACGTAAGCCAGGCCCACGCACCATACATATCTTAAATGTAATTGGGTCTCGAGTCTGAATTTAGAAGATAAATGAAGACAAAAATGATAAAATGAATGGTTTCTTTTATTAATTGATTTAAAAAGCAAGATTATGACAAATATAGAAAAGAATAGCGTAATTAATTAATTATTTTTTCATTTTAGAATCACAAAAATAACGTACTCGATTTTTCACCATGCAAAAATTTAACGAATAACTTAATACCATTAATTTAAATTAGACATCTGAAAACAACCAGCTATTCTAAACGAGCCAGTGAAAAGAAACAACCGATTAACAACATTTCTTTAATTTTTTTTTACTTGGATGAATAGATTCATTTCTTTTTCATTTTAAAATCACAAAAAAACAAGCCTAATTTTTCATCAAGCGGGTAGATTAAGCGAATCCTTTAATACCATTAACTTAAATTAGACATCTGAAAACAATCTGCTTTTCTAAAAGGGCCATTAAAAAGAAACAACATATTAACAACATTTCTATAATTGATGTTCTTTTTCCCTCGCATGAATACATTCCTCAAACTGTTAGTTTTTAAACTACATTCTAAGTACAGCTCTTTACTAATTTAAGTCCGATAAAAAAAAACTTTCGACCATAATAATAATTACTTTTACCAAGAGAATCCGCAATTGACATTTTTTCAGCTGGAGTTGATAAATATGCATTTAAGTGTAAACTATCTTAAGACTGATTTTGATGTTTTTATCGTCTGCATCTTTGGATGAGCAAGAGGATGTCGCAGCTGCAAGTCGAATAAATTATTATAAATAAATTGCTCCTTTGCAATACGGCTCTGGCTTTCCTATAAAATGTTAAATTTCTTACTTAAAATAGCTTACCTCTGACGTGTAAAAATACATACAAATGCAAATATATGTGTATAAACGTACATATTCAAATTGAAAAACAAAATGTTTTACAAATCGAGGAGACTTGCTAACTCCGAAAAAGAGTATTTGGTGCATTACATGAAACAGCGTTACCTCCGAGCTGGGAAAATAAGAGCATTCACACGCTCATAACCGCTCAGCATTTTTATAAATATAAATTTAAATATTTCTTAAGTCTGGATGAAATCCCTTTAGAAAAACAAATTGTTACAATTTTTGTCTGGATCGAGGCTGTTATTATTTGATTCGACTCTCGTAACTTCGTGTTTTTGAAAAATCGTTTCTCTTCTGGAGGCTGCGTAACCACCAGACCGAGCAGTTGGAAGAATTATGTTTAGAAATTACGCATTAAATTGATTGCATCTGTTTTTATTATTTGAACAAGAAGTACAGAGCTTTTCCATGAAGGTTCTGATGCAGTTGAGAATTATAAATAAATAAGATAGAAACTGTTTTTGAAAAAAATATGAAATTTTGTGACCTTCATATTTAGCAGACTAAACAAATGATCATCTCAGTATTACAAATCGTAAACATCTTTCGATAGGAATTTCGATAAACTATTTATAAATTAAATTCTGTAAAACTTCAACAATATCCAAAAAATTAACTTTGAATGAAATTTTCCTGTAACACAAACTTTTATATCATTCGTCAGCTTCAATATTTGCACAATTCGAAAAATAGGAATTTTAGTTTAAAAGCGTTCCCAACATTGAAACACCGTCTTCCTTGCTGCACATCAGAACTTTGATTGAACCTTTTTAGTAATGTTTATCCCTTAATACATCAACTAAAAGTGTGTTTCCTGCAGATCAATACAAACGAAGTCTTTAAACAAGGTTATCTCAAAACTTCATATTTCGAGTTGTAACAGTATTGCATCCCATGACCGATATGTAACTATTATCTCAGTTCGAGTAATAATAATAAAGGCATTTTGACCATTTAGTTTTAAAGTTTCGTTTATTTGAAAAATTTTAAAGTTCTGTCATTGCAAACATTTAAATTAAAGGCGTCCTCTGTCTATGACCTTCTGTTCTGTTCAAACCAACTCGTCGATCAACAAATTTCAAATTGCCCAATATGCCAAAAAATATAATGCTTCAGAACATTAGAATATATAAGTCTTGACTTTAAATATGGTATCAATTAATCCGATTTGCGAAATTTGTATAATTTTCGTAGATTTCATGTGAGGACATTTACGTTCATTAGGTCATCCACATTCATATTTCGATTTACTGCTTCGATCCTTTTTGTTGCTTGTCAAAGGGCCAAGGAAATCCTCTATTTTTCAAAAAGATGGCGGCGTTGAATGACATGTGGTGACCATTTTCCATGGCAGCTGCGCTCAAAGGATCGGGTGGTGGTCTCATCACCAGTTTGCCCTTCTTTCCCTTCTTATTTCCTTCCTTCTTCTTCTTTTCTTTATCTTTGGCCATCACCTATCAAACAAAATTTATTTATTACAAATGTATTTAATGTTATCGTGACGCACTTGCGTATGGACGAGTTTTCTGTTTTGTTTGTTTGTGGTAATGAAGAACTTCCTCTATACCGACCGACTTCCGGTGTAAGGCTTCGACACTGGAAATATTCAAATTTTCAACACTCTGTTTTAACACGCTAATGAATGTTTAAAGTAAAGTTTTTTAGTGTTAGGGCTTAAGGATACATCGAAAATATTAAATTTGATGTTTCTATTGCTGTAGCTCTCAATGTTTTCTTAAAATAACAGCCTCATTTTGTGGAAATGTTGCCATAATTGTCAGCTATCGCTTTTTTGACGACTTCTAAGGCTTGCTTGGTGCTTAAATTTTAACCAAACGATTTAGCCGCTTTAACAGCCATTTTTTAAAGCCGTTTTAAATAAAAAAAAAAAAGCAATTCAACGAACTCAAAAAACGCCAGAATTCAACGCTTTGTGCACTAAAGAAAAAAAATGGTTTTAGTTTGGCGCTTGATACAGTATCCAAACGGATTTGGCGATGGCTTTAACCTGAATGTTACCGAAAATCGGTCTGTGAATCCAAAATAAACAAAACAGAAAACTTGTCCATAAATAGAGTAACTAAAACAATGAAAAGCATTGCTACAAAAAATGTACTTAAAGATATTGTCAAAGATTTATAAAAATCAGAGAAGAATACTAAACTGAAAACCTAATGTCACTGAAAAGCTAATGTTTTGAATTTGAAATGGTGTAGAAATGATGTTTGCGAGTGAGAACCTTAATGGCCCTACTCAAAAGTAACTACCACCCACATTACGCCCAACGGCCTGCCCGGTAAAGCGTTCTGAACGATTTTCACATCATTCATCTCGCATGTCTCAATTTATAGATAGAATCCAGCCTATAAACATTAAAAAAGTAACTAAACATTAGCTAAAAATATTCATTACAATATTATTGACTGGCATTTTCAGAATTCCTTCATTAGAAAAATGTTGACTTGATTCTGTAGAATTTGTTCACGCCAGTAATATTGACTGATATTTATAGGATTTGCTCGGTGCAGTAATATTTACCAAAATTTTTAGAATTGAAATCTCGATATATTTATTCCATTTCCGTATAAATCTAAGGTTGTAATCTAGAAATTGGTACACACTCTCAAAATGGCGCCAAGTCGCCAAAGCTAATACAGGTAATACCTGTATATAACTTTGGCGACTTGGCTCCAATGATATGCAGCGGTCAATATCTTACTTTGGCGATTTGGCAGAGTTTCAAGAGTGTGTACCAACTTCTAGATTTCAGCCAATTCTAAAAGATGAGAAAGAGCAGTAAGATCAGAAATCAGCGCCACATGCAAATAGTGGCATTTCTACTTGCTTTGAATACAAATAGAGAATTATAATAAACTACCACATAGTTATGACTCAACAACTTTTGAATGGAAATTATTGAAATGCTGGAATGAATCTTGAGAGAAGATGCGTAGTAAGATTAGTTTAAATAAACATTTATCAGAAAATTGCATTCAAGGCGATCATTCTAATCGAAACTTCAAAAAAGTCTTTTGGTAAAGCATTGAGATAAGAATAAATCCTTATCAATTATGCAAATAACTAAATGCGGTAGATAATAAGCAGTATATATGCTCATGTATTCTTACCTTGTCTGTAAATATGATGAAACAAATATTTTTTTCAAAAATCCGGGATATTAATGCTTGGTGTCACTTATATAATAAAAATAATAGCCAATTACCCATTTTTCAGTTTGTTGCCAACTTGGGTTTCTTTTTATAAAAAATTTCCTTTAGATAATATTAATTCAAATGAGTTTTTCCTTTAATAAATTTCGTTCACTGAAACTAAACTCGGATGAATTCCATTTCGGTCCAGATGGAAAACAAATGTAATCGTCAATGATAGCAATAGAAGATATTAAAAAAAGTAAAACCATCTTTCTTATTTCTCATATGTATTGATGCCATGATATTTCACAAATGGGTGAAATTGTTCAATCAGGAACCAAATACCATTTTATAGCTTTCAGGTTTCGTACTGCAAAATGTTCCTAAGTGTCTGTGGTTTGCCGCACAAAACTGAATTCTTTGCACAAGACTAGTTACAATGAGCAGTCATCAGATATTAATGGTAGACAGAATATTAAAGAAGATGATGAAACTGAACTTACTAAACTATTTTGACTATGGCGGCATAAGCCCATGTATTTTGATGGACAAACGGCTAGAACTTTATAAGCATCTATTTTATTTTACATTTACTACACATACTTCTGTATATTATTTGATATTTGCATATGTGTATGTTACTGTCAGTGTGATAATTAAGCTTATTATTACTAATATAATAGTCCAGATCTCTCGGTAACGCTCTGACGTCACCAACAATAAAACTCGCGCCATAGCAATGCGAGACGTTAAGCAGCATTATTTCATTGTTAGAGAACCTAAATTTCAGTAATTTTAAATTTAAAAGAGTAATTGTCGTTCTAATTTCAAATTTAATAGCTCTAAAATAGTGAAATAAAATTTTCTATCGATCGATATAAAATTTATCTCGCTATGATCAATAGTTCCCGAGAATTTTAACTTATATTAATCATATATTTCAAATTAATTTCCGTTTTTTAACAGAAACTAGTAAATTACATCAGTGGTATATCATGCGCGTGATATAGTTTGGACGCCACGATGCACCATGGATTTCACGGATGGATACCACGATGGATTTTTTGGATGCCAAGATGATTTTTTAAATAAAGAAACATGTAAATAATATGCAAATAAAACAAATATTTCCTGTCATCAAACATATGTTTATTTTATTTGTTTCCAATCAGTGTTAAACATTTCTATCGCATATATATCTATTTAAACACGTCGAATTTGACGGGAAATGTCTCGAATGAAGAGGCAATTTGCACCTGTCATACCATGGCGGGTGATTTTCTAGTATACAATAACCTATTACTGTAATATATACATTATAAACAGAAAAGATGTATCTCAAACCGTTCGATAGAATTTTAAATAATAATAAAGCTAGAAGGTGTCATTTCTAAAATGTCAATAATAAAATAAGGATTAAAATTAGTACAGATGTTCAATAAGTATTTTGGGTGAACGTAATAGATGGCTAGTTATAATGCGTGAAAAGAGAATGATGAAATTGAAAAATGTGATCATGAAATTGTGTTGTTTCTGTTCTTGATCATCATGAGCGTTGACTTGTCTGTGTAAATCAGCAATGATATGGTGCCATACATTTTGGAAAAAGTGCAACAGAATTTTGTCATGAAACGATTTTCGAAAAAGCTTGATATGCGTTAGGAATTGGTTTCCAACAATATGGCTGCCTCCAAATGTTATTTGAAAACCAGCTGATTCACGCAAGATCTTCAAATTCAGTAAAACTTCGATTAACCGTCAATTTCTGCTATCCGTCATTGTCTGAAGGAACGTAACTTAAATTTTTAAATATAGGTTTATAGTATTTCAATATGTTTCTGTAGATCAGTACTCTTCTATTGATGTTTATATTGATCGTTCTGCAAAATGAAATACAACGTGCATTTTTAAAGCATTTTACTTTCGTTTTGATCCCGAGCCATGTTACCGGACCTAAGAGATTTCGGTTATCCGTCACAGCCCTGGTCCGGACGGGGCGGTTGATCGAACTTTCACCGCACCTCTTGTCTCGGTGTTGCTCCAGAATTGCAGTTTAAATAGCCTCTAAGAAGCGGCAAAATAAGCAAACGAATATTCGATATTATAAATTAAATATATCTTTTTGAGAAATTTAATTACGATAGATGAGTTTTCCTATTTGCATCATTTATACCAAACATAAAAACAGTGGACAAAATATATTAATAACTAGCCGCATTCGGCTACCAGCTTGATCGCAGGAAATAAAATTTCAACTGAATCTCTTGTGAATAGTTTTATATTCATGGTTCCCTTAACAAAGTAGTTTTAAAATTCAAATTGCTATAGACATTTAAGCTGAGTCCTTTCTTCAACCTTGCACTTGTTCTGCTTCTTGTCTACATGAACGTAAACTACGCATTTGATTTCAGCATTAAATTGACGCGGCACACTTTACGTCCAGCAGCATGCTACTTGGCTTAAAACGCTGATAAAAAGAATTAAAACACAGCAAAGATAATCTTTCAGTTTACTAGATTATATAATTATATACTTACCATTTTGAGGACCTCCTTTACAGATTTCACAGAAAAATCGATCAAATAAAAGAAGAAAGTAAAATCCAAAGGACATTTTCAAAGGACAAGCTTTAAACAATGGAAGAGAAACACGCAATTAAATATTTGTTTAAACAATGAAAACGGTTTGAAATGCGTTGCAACAATGGAAAGTATTGTTGTAATTTTCTGCGCTTTTAGATGATGCAAAAATGATTTTTGTGTTGTAATATTTTCGGAAGTTATTAAGTAAAAACGCCAAAATTTCACTTATTTTTTAATTTATTGAAATTCTAATAAAAAATTTCAAAAAAACGGCTCCGAGGTGCACATTCCCATCCTCCAAAGAATGTTCCTGCCAAATTTCGTTGCTTTAAGTACAGAGGTCTACCCTGTAGAGCGCCAACACACACACACACACATTCTCCTTTATTATTAGGACTGAATTTGCACAATAAATTGCTCCAAAACCAGTTTTGAAACTTTTGGCTTTTCTTAATTGCAAAAGACCGAACAAATATTAAATTCTAAAATAGCTTCTTATGTGTGATATTTGGAAAACAACTAGAGGTTCAAAGTATCGAATCGAAAATAATATGTGTTTACTTTTCAGTGAAAATGTAACTGCGAACAATTTCAGCTTATCAAATGATAAATTTAGTGCATTTTTTGTTGAGTTTTGTTGCCATTTTTTTTCATGGTTTCGTAAAATGTTTATTTGTGTAACAGTTTTTTAAAACTAATTTTGACCTGAAATGATTTTATTTTATTTAAGATTCCAACATTTTCCTACAGAACCCATCAGTGTTCGTGACCTGCAGTTTAAGAAAATCTATTTTACATGATTGCTAGTTTTTAATAAATGCTCTTTACGCTTGTCGATTGTTTTACAATTGCATTTCTTGATAACAGGCGATGTAATGAACATACGAAATGGCAAGTTTCCACTTACTGACTAGGAGAAGCGAGGCTCTGTTTTAAGTCGACCGGTCGACATGTCGTCTGTAAGTTTGTTGGTTACGCAGTCACGACCAAATGCGTTGTTCTATTTTCTTCGAATTTGGTATGAATGTTCCTCGAAGTCATTAAAAACGACATCTGTAAGGATTTTTTTTATTTTTTAAAAATCTGTTTCAAAATGGTAACCGCTTAATGGTTCCGTTTCATGTAATGTTCAGTTTTATTCAACGATTCTATCGAAATGGAACTTCATTCATAATGCCTCCAAAAATACCGATAATAGCAAATGACATTTAATTCTAATTTTGTTAATACTGATAAAAGCATTTATTTAATTGTAGTTTCATAAATACTGATAAAAGCACAGACTTGCGTACATAATTCACATTCGAAAAAATGGCTAAACCTTTTAAGACGGCGATGAAGAGCAGAATTACGATTTTTTATTATTATCATTTTTTAATTTGTATTGATTTTTTAAAAATTTAAAATGAATACTAAAACCTTTCGGAGTTGTGAATAGCATTTTTAACGCCATGTGGTAAAAGCAGAACGTAAGAAGCATAAATACGGTAACAGCAGGATGAACGAGACGAAATATTTATAACTTGAGATGAATTTGATGTAGATATTTTTTCTGCATATAGTTCATGTTTGTGTTCTTTAGGCTTAAACTTAAATAAAATTTTGTCACCATTTTTTCAGTAAAAAGGCGTAGAGTACTTTTCTATTATGTTGCTTAATATTGCCATAGCTTTCTTAAAACCTTTTAAGACAGCGATGAAGAGCAGATCTTAGATTTTTTTATTATTATCATTTTTTAAAATTGTTATTTATTTATTTTGGACACGAGGTCTACTTTTTCACGGAGCTACTAGTTCAAAATATGCAGTACGTCTTTGTCAACTTTTTGACTGTCTGTCCAAGGCCAGGATTAAAACTGCTGACAGAAAACTAAGCAAAAGTAACGTTATATATTATAGAAAGGATGGGAATATCGAATTCATCGCACGCACTCGAAGAGAAACGAATATCCGACGTTTCCAGTTTCAGTTAATTTTTGTAGGACAGCTCTTTTCCTGCAAGATCTCCCACTCTGCGTTTATACCATGAATCACAATTGGCACAAGGTTAAACTGTCGCTGCTGCTGTGACGCAAAAAGAAACAAAAACCCTTCAGAAAAGAAACTCCCCTGTTACTGTTACGTAAGTACGTGCAGAAAGGTAAACCACTTTTGCATACAATGACCCAAAAATTCGCCAAAAAAATATGTGGGTATACATGAATTGTAAGATGTGCGGGTGTTCTGTGTAGGTCTAACAACTCGTTTGCCTTTTGCATTCGGGACGATGGTTGAAAAGGTTTCAAAAACGAAGAAAATGTAACTTTGCAACGTTTCGATTGCTTCTGATAAAATTTAAAGCATAAAGGGAAATTTGAAAAATAAATCTTTGAAACAAGTTTTCAAAAGAGACGAACATTGATGGATGAAACTTTCTAGATAACGAGGTCGCCACTGTATTATTCGATTAAAATAATTCTGAGGGAAAAATCTGATATTTAATTGCCGATGAAATCAGAAGAATACTCAAAGTCCGGTGAATTCTTTCTCTCAAACTTTTCATTTGAATAGCACCAATTAATAGACCAGGGCCGGCTCCAGGGGTGTGTAGCCTGTGCCGCGGCGCACGACGCCGTGCGGGTAGGGGCGGCAATCATAAATTTGAAAATTCGCGCTGATTGTCTTCATAGCACAGTTAAATCTTTTACTACAATTAAATCATAGATATCAGTTAAATCTTTATTGTCATAGTTTAAAAGTATAGTTAATAATTATAGTTAAATCTTTTAGCATATGTATCAATATACGATACACAAGGGTGGGGGGCTCCGCAATAATTTCGCACAGGGCACCGAATACTCTGGAGCCGGCCCTGTAACAGACATGAAATTGTGTGGTTTTAAAGCTTCTGAGTCGGTATGTTGCAATTGTCCTTATATTATCCACTTCCTGTTTTCATTTATTTGATCATATTTTCACTAAATTAGTTAATAATGTAGCAACTAGTTCTGCTGTCTACTTTAGTTTGAAGAAGGAATTCTGACTACGGACCGTTTTGTTATTATTATTTATTTATTTATTGTTCAGAGTTGTAACTTTTGCTACAGGCACAAGCTTGGCATCGCTACTAGTGCTACAACAAGAAAAGAAACAAATTAAACAAATTTACCATCGAAAATATTCAAGAAAAAAAAACATTTAAAGAAACAGCAAAAACAAGGGAAACATTTAAACAAATAAAATGTGGATAAAAAAGCGAACTAGAAGTGGTTGCAAGACAGAAAAGATTTTTCAAGCGCTCTCAGCTTGATTTGAGCATTCTTGTCCAAATTTAACAGACTTCGGAGGGATGTATCGGGGTAAACAGGGTTCAAATCTTGAATTTATGTGTGATATAGTTTCTTCCACGTAGACACAAAATTCACAGTTAGGAGAAGAGACGATATTGAATCTATGAAGGAGCTTGTTAGTAGGAAGCATATTACTTCGAAATTTCCTTAAAAGAACATCGCCTTTCCTTGTTTTGTTCATGAGTTTACGTTTTTCTTTACTGTATCCAGACGTTTAAAGTCTTGAAAACATTTGCATGTTTTCCAGCAGTTTTCATTTTTGTCATTATACTTCTTTCTGATGGCGACAGTAATCGACGTTTATTATGCAGAGTAAAATGTATAGGATGCGTGTGACGTCACCAATTCATGCGTAATTTTGCCCAACTTTGCGACACAGTAGTCGCTGAACTACAATTCCGATTTTCAAAAATTTTTTTGTAACTTCTGTTGTTCCCTTTATCTCTAAAATAAAACATTAGTTATGTTTTTAACATATGTAGTTACCGAGATACAGAGGATCTTCCATGTAACGTTTTCTGTGGCGTTTTGGCGTGTGAATCAAATTATTCTTCCTGAGATCCTAATGGGAGGAACGTAGTCCTACGTTAAAACTAGTTTCATAATATCGCATTTATCATTTTATTAAAATATTTCTGTGTCTATTTCTTAATGCCTACTTTTCTCAGTTTGTATTTTTCCGAAACTGTGTCAGCAAAACAAGGCTAAAAGTCAGTCACGTTTAGTTTAAATTACTTGAAAATTTTCAAACCCGCTCACAAATATATGCTCAATAAAATGAGGGATAGATTTGAAAGAATTTTGGTTAGGAAAGAATTAAAAAAATAAATAAAAGGAAAACGTCTTATATTTTCTAAGAGTTTAAGTGTATTTTGAACTAGAATTTTTTTGAATCAACTAATTCAGATATCCGAAATCTGATCCCTAATGTTACTGAACACATTTCAGAATTATTTCTAAAAAAATAGCGAGAAAAGATTACGAATCGAATAAGAAGACGCATTTATAAAAAAGAAATTCGTTTTTAAGATGAAAAAATAAATTTTTAGATAATTAATTTCTAAATAAGAAATATATTTTAGATATTTGCATTCTGTCCAGCAGTTTACAGCCAACAACCTCAAAATTAAACAAGTTCGGTTTGAATCCCCTTAATTGCATTCGCCTCAAAATGTCGCACTTTTCCACCCGTTTCACTTCGCAACTATGACAGTGGTGGAAAGCCTTGGGATTTACATTTCAAGACATCTAATTAAGTTCTCGATGCATGGAGAGATCCATTTTATAATAAAATGATGACTACTTCCACATAAATCACTCTTCGGGCAGAAAGTACTTTCTCACGGTGATTTATGGACTCGACGGCCGATTACAGCCAGCAATTTGCATGCAAAAATAACCGCTAATATCGAGTGATCTTTAAGATAAGCCTTAATCTTGATTACTGAAATTATATCTATCTAATAACGTTAACTACAACATCATGTCCAACCAGTCCATAAATTTAATAATACCGAGCAGGTTTCCAAACCGACCGTGTCCGATAGCTAATGACATTTGTACGAATGAAATGATAATAATAATAACAGAATAAAAACGTAAAAGAAATAGTGGCAGAACGAAAGTTTTTTTCGTCCCCGAAAAGAGCCGAAGGGAAGCACGGGGAATTCGATGGGAAATAATACGAATCGAAAGAAAGAATGGGTTCGTCCACGCTGCAAGTACCAATTTGAATGAAATGCGTCCGAGGATTGGAGGTCGGTTGTCTGTGCGTCCGAATCCAACCTAATGTCTTTTTAAATGACGGAAATCCGAGCTGTTCCCTCATAAGTAATTGCACTTTGTAACGCGTCATTTTAGAGATGAAACTCTTGTTTCAACATGCGCTCGCTCCAGCAGTCTCAAACAGCCCTCTTCGCTGCAAATAACAATAATGTGTCTTGTTTTTTTTTGTTTTCCAGCGTCGTGAGATGCTCTTCTAACCAATGAAGCATGGTCTCGGCCAACATGATAGGTTTTCGACCAGACGCATCGCTCATTTTTTTTCCTGCATTATTATCGTTCCATCTTTTGTTCGAAAAGCGGTTGTTTGCATTTAAATATAGACATCTTGTCGCCATTCCGTGAAGAGATGCAGCTATCTTTCCCTCGAATGGAGACTTTTAAAAGATTCTAAACAAGCTCTGGTGGCGGAGACATGTCCGAGCGTAGACCTATTCCAGAAATACTATCGGCTCAACTCAAAGAATGAAATTTCTCTTCACATGCTAGTTCGTCTTAGAACTGTGACAACTCCAGTTGACAGTGCGTAGAAAGCTGCGAATGGCCATAAAACCAGTGAATAATGTCTTGTGTATTTCTTCGCGTCTTCAGGCCGTTAAAGTCCAATAAATTAGACAATTCTCTTTTCAATATAGAGTTTCATCATACATTCGATAGCATGTAGAAAACGAATTTTGTTCAGGAAACATTTCCACACTTTTTTCAATCCCAAGGGTTCCACTCGAAAAATAAAATTCATTTTCACTTGTTAATTCGTTTTAGATGATGACAATTCTAGTTGATAGTGCGTAGAAAGCTGAGAGTGGACATAAAAATAATGAGACAGTGAGTGGAAAGCTGAGAGTGGATAAAAAAAAATACTGAATGATGTCATGTGTATTTCTACGTGTCTTAAAGCCGTTAAAAACTAATCAATTAATTATCTTTTAAATATAAAGTTTTATTGTACATTCTATAACAAGTTTAAACGAATTTTTTTCTGGAAATATTCTCAGCGTTACTCTGAGTGCGTCACAAGGGCTCAACTGGAAGATTTAAATTTTCTTTTCACATGATAATTCGTTTTAGTCAGTGACAACTCCAGGTGACACAGTGCGTAGAAAGCTGCAAGAAGTCATAAAACCAGTGAATGATGGCGTGTATTTCTAAGTGTTTTAAAGCCGTAAAACTTTATATTCAAAAGAAAAATTAATTTATTAAAGTTTTATTTTACATTTCATAACATGTTTGAAACCAATTTTTTTCACAAAATATTATCAGGCTGAAAGAGTCACAATAGCTCGACTAAAAAAAATTCCCTTTTCACATATTGATTCGCTTTAGACAGTGACAACTGTAGTTGACAGTACGTACAGATATACGAGCGGCCATATCACCAGTAAATGATTGCATATACATTTCCACATGTCTTTTGGCTATACGAACAATCGGCAGTGTTTTCTCCTCAACTTTTTCTTATACTTTCTGAAGCCTTTTGTGTTAAACTCAGTGGCATAGTAAATAGAATCTAGTACGCAGTTTGAACCTCTTCCCATTGGATTATTCGCTCCAAAATTTGAAACAGATCTACAATTCGGTTGTCAAGATCACAGCAGATTTTATTTATCAGGCAAGTTGCGATTTTGAGTCATCACATTCACAAAGATACGAATAAACAGACTGACACACAGATGATTTGTTGACAAATTGAGTCAAATATTTGACAGATATCTACAGTTCTGGTGATAAAAAATTTCGCCAAACATCGCCATCTATTTTTAACGAATATACAGACTGACAGACAGCTAATTTGTTGACGAATTGATTTTGGAGAGGGAAGTGCCAGCTCAGGTGCCGTTCTCGTCATCTGACCACTGTTCAAAATTGCAAGTTGCTTCAAAACGAGACCTTAATAAAACTAAACATAGACTCGAAGTCGAATTCTTTGATAATTGTCTCTTTGTGTACTTCGTACACGTGAAAGTACCAAGTTCTGGGAGATTATGAACTGGGTAATTGCAACAAATGTTTAAATGAGGAATTCCTCGTTTCTGACTAAATAAAAATCAAGTATTACAAACTAACAAATGTTTCTAAACATTTAATAAAAAATATATCATGAATGTTATTAAAATTCCGATTTACTTAGAATATTTATGTCAGCGCCTCAAAATGTTGAAATATTTTGCTTTGATCATTTTGATAAAAAAAATTTCACTTTTTAGGACACTAATAAAAGCGTATTTTTGAAATATTTTTTTCTTCTTTTGGGGCTAATGTAGTTGTTTAAAAATAAAAATTTGTTTCATCAATTTTTATCATCTGGATAATTAAACTTGACATATCTAAACTTACCATTTAAGGATGATAAATCTGTACATTCAGTTTTCTTAAAATAACGATAAAAATATTACCTCCATTTCTTTGGACTTGCGTGACTTTGATATTCACTTGAGTGTCAGTGCTTAAGTGCAATTTTTAGCTTTGATTGTTGCATCTCAGTGTTGAGCTGAGTGCTATAAAAGATACAAATCCAGTAACATTAATTTTTCTAGTTAAAAAGATAATTAATTCTAATTAACAGTTAATTAATTAGCTTAATTAAAAAATTCAGAAATAGCATTTTCTTTCATATTTCATTCATGTTATCATACTAACGTAATTTTCTTTTGAAAGAGTGAAATAATAGAATTTTGGCAGGTAATGGGTTAAGTAAATTCATTTAAAAACAGTTTTTTAAAATACAATATTATTAGTATACTAAATAATAGAATTGTTTCATTTTAATTTTTTCAAACTTTCTACCAGGTGGAGCCACTGGTACTGAATCAAAATTTCATTTAATTAATATATTAACTGAAAACTAAGTTCTGAAAATATTAATAATGTGTTATAATCGAAAATGATTTCATTTGATTTATTGTCATTAAAGCAGTGAATATGTCACAAAAGTGTACAAAATTTCAAAACTATGGCACATTAAGAAGTGAGAGAAAAACCGTTTACTTAAATACATCGATACAAACTTGAAACAAGTCAAATTAAATAAATTTTGTGAAAATTCGGTGGTTTCTTCGATCAGTGAAACATTCTTTGCAAACATTATTTAAAAACTAGATTTAGCATATGGTTTCTTGCCATGGCATTTCAAAAAGTCTCTTATCTCTTTATTCATATTATAATATATATTATAAGCTATTTCACTTTCCATGCTGCAGAAAGTTCAGATTTAGCATTAAAAATAAATCATATAAATACTAGTTGAAAACCCGGAGTTGCTCGGGATCCATATTTTTTCATATACCAGCCTCCTGATTTTTCCCCCTGCAATATTGTCACTAACTTTCTTCAACAAACGTAAATCTTCTTTGAATCCTTTCTTGATGAATTAAAAATTTTCAAATATAGCCTTTTTATCACCTGATAACAGTATGGTTTGAATGAAAATGCGAGAAAATTCGAAAAATGTTTATTTTAAACAATACTAATACTTCAAGAACTAATATATTACAATGGACATATATACTTATACTGTATAACTCGGTTACTGCGAAACTTCTAAATAAATTATTTTATGTATAAATCAGATAAAGAAAGTCAAAATCGCTCGAGAACAATTCTCACTCGAGAGAATTTCGCTGAAGAAGAAAGCTCGGACAAAAAGAAGACTTTTAACCTCAGTTAGGGGAATTGACTGTAGTACTTCTTTATACACAACGTTTTTTGTTTCTTCAGAAGGAGAGTATTATACAGTGTAGTGTCCTAGAAAATGTAGCCGAGAAATTAAGGAATATTTCTTTTTAGTTTAGTTAATTAATGACACACACAGGACTAGCACAACATAAATAGACAATCACACAAAACATTTAACATAAAGAAAAGAAAATATATTTTACACATCTCATTATTTTGAATCATGGCCACACAAACATATAAGCCTCTTCATTCTCAAACACACACAACCACCCTCATTAATGTCCGACAGCCAACTGTCTGTTTTCAGAACAGTCTTGTGCCGCGCCATCTACCGTAGGCAACAGCAACTATGAAATCTTATTCTTTACAACATACAGATTGCTGGCTCTTCCTACTCGAGAGCATCCTACATAGTTCTAGTATTATTTTTACGCCCGCTAATCATATTTTGCATTAAAAACTGGCATAAACGTAGCAACGTGTCGTCTCCCCTAGAACTGGCATCTATACTTCACTTATTGCCAGGTCACACTGATTAGGATCATTCAAAAATTCGTGCAATTGAAACGAAACATCGCGTAGTAGTAACTAAACTAACTTCATTGGATGTTTGAGTGCATGTTAAAAGCTACGAAATTAAAACGGAAGTTAAATACATTCTACAAAATAACAGCGGAAGTATGAAGTCTACCTTGATAAACCAGCGGGAGTGTTCTCCCCTAAACTTTCTCGTATACTTCCCCCAAAAGGTGCCGTTTCTCCTTCCCCCGCGTGGCTAAAAAAATTCGAACCTACTGTTATCCAGAATCCAATGACTATCAGAAGGTTTTTCATGATAAGGATTCAAAAATATCTAGGTAAAGAATTCAAAGAGATGCGTACCGATTAAAACGCATCTATCGCACACTGCTAGGTTTCACTCTTGCCGTCTCAAGGACAAACTGACGTAATTCGCTCCTTTCGCGAGCACAGACGATTGCATCCGTACGCATGCGCGTGGAGATAGCGGATTGGTTTCAGTGGTAAATTATACAGGCCTACAGACAGTCAACCCTTTGACGGATTTGGCCCAAAACTTTATACGGACCTGCATTCATGACCAAATTTTATCCATCTAGCTATTCAAGTTTTTGAGTTATAGTGTTCGCATGACTTCGGGCATACAGACAGACAGACTTCCCGTTGACGAATTTTGTTCAAAATTTGATAGAAACCTGCAAATTATGTTTAAAGATCACATACCAAATTTCATCCCCGTAGCTCTCATAGTTTTCGAGTTATCGTGTTCACAGACACACACACACTGACAGACCTAATTCAAAAATTGTGTTTTTCGGACTCAGGGAGGTCTAAAACGTGGAGATTCGTCAAAATCTCGAGTTCGAATTTTTTGACTATTACAATACTTTCTCTTTGTATACTTCGTATACGAGAAAGTAAAAAAGCAATATTTTCTTAGCTTTAACAGTGGTAAAAACGTGTGAATAAAGGATTTGATGAAACAATGCGTTTGATTTTATAACAATAAAAACATTGTTAGAATTTGAGTTTAAAATAAATTTTGAAACCTTAATTACAGATAGAGAAAAAAGTACAGCACTTAAATTAAAAAGATAATTTTTTGCTCTTTAAGGTGATGTAAAAATAATTTCCGTACCATAAGTATTTCAGAAGTTATTAGCGAAAAACTTCTAAAAATAGCTTAATTTTCGTTATTTAATTAAATAAATAAAAATCTAATTCGAATTTGAAAATAATTTTACGGCGTAAGCTCCCTCTTGTGCTAATCCATCACTGTGCTAAATTTGGTAGCCGTAAGTCTAATGGTGTGAGCGTGCATAAAGAACCAACAATCACACAAACATACTTTCCTCTTTTATATATATATATAGATTTTCTTAGTTTCTTTATTAAAGATTTATATGCCGTTGTTGCAGATTTGATTTCTAAAATTTACATAAATGTGGACCTTGAAATGAACACCAAAACCTTTCGTAGTTGTTGTTAGGATTTTTAACATCACGCAGGATAACACGAGACGGAATTTTCTGTAAATAGTGGAAAAAGAATTTGGAAGCCCTTCTAGGCGGGCGCCATTTTTTTTTTTTTTTTTTTTTGTCTTGACCGAATCAGATCGGCAATAGTTTTAGACCATCTTTTGATGGCATTTTTTTTTCTTTTTTGATTACGGATTAAAAAGAACTTTGGAATGAAAAGGGGATAATATCCTTTGTAGCTGAAAAATCCCCGAAATCCCTTTTTCAAATCTGTAAATAGTTTAAATTTGTAATGGATTAGGTTAAACTAAAAATAAATTTACCATCATTCATTCTTTTAGTAAAAGACAGTGTTTTTGTTTTATTCTTACGATTCTTAATTTTGTCGTTAGCTTTTTGAAACAGCCATTAAAAGATTTATTCTTATGTCAAAATATTTTGAAAAATTCGCTTTTACTCTGTGAAAGTTTAGAAATTAAATCGAACAGTTTTCAAACATTTTTTCAAAGTCATCCATGAGTACTCAAAGGTAAAAAGGATGTTTTCAAATTGTGTTGTAATTTATTTGGCATTTTAAATCCAAAGAACCTATTATTTTCAGAAAGGCAGCAGTTGAAAAGTTTATACGGAATAATCGGTAAAGCGTATCCCTAAAAAAAAATTCTTAGATTACCACAGACAATGTCAATACACTGCTGTACAACTTTTCACCTGAAAACTCATGACCAAAATCCAGACTAATTTTTATTCTTTTAATTTCAGTCTGGGTTAGCGATGTGATTTTCTTAAAGCTCAAAACTGCTGATTCGTTACCTATAAGTTCTAGAAAAAAAAGATTGAAAAAGCTTGAAACTGAACCTTAGGTAACGACTCTTTCAAAAATTGTTTGTGGCATATAATAGTGATTATTTGAAAATTTCTACTCATATAATAAAAATAGAGTATAATTTGTATATTCTTAACATTAAAATTATAAGAAAAATCAAGGTTAAATTAGTTGTAGGATTAAAAAAAATGTACCTATATGTTAATGATACTTATGGTTACAATAATGATACTTATGTGTTAGATAACCAAATGTTCTCTATTTAGAGACATAAAAATCCCTTAAAAGCATTAAAAATTACGTTTTTCAGTTACTATTTGTCTAAGTGAAGTCGATGGTAACAAAATTAAGTTATCTTACCAAAAATAATTTCTATAAATTCGCGTTAGATTTTTAATTATTTGAGTGAGCAGGCGCAATCGCACTCCTCCTGTTCATTGCTTAAAAGTGCAAAAACTCACTCAGTAGAGTGGATTGAGTAACTGCACTTAACTGATTATTTATGCAATTAATTGATTTTATTGTTTCAGATCTTTGCTGATAATGTTCAGTGAGGTGGCAAAGAATTGCATTTTTTTCATTGTCATAACCTCATAGTTTTAAAAAAAACTTTCTTTGTCAAGCCGGATGGCGAAGGTAAAAGTCCTTTTTACTTTCTCGTATAGGAAGAGAAAGTATTGTAATCGTCAAAAAATTCGAACTCGAGAATTGATGAATCTCCACGTTTTTAGACCTCCCTGAGTCCGAAAAACACAATTTTGGAATTATATCTGTCTGTCTGTGAACACGATAACTAGAAAACAATTTGAGCTAGAGGGATGAAATCCGTGTTCGGGAGTCTATCTGGCTCTTTGTCCTTGTTCATATGGACACGATAACTCAAAAACTTAAATAGCTAGATAGATGAAATTTGGTACAAAGTTTTACGTTGTGAACAGGATAACTCCTAAATGCAATGACTTAGATAAATGAAATTTGCTATGTGGTCTTCTAACCTTAATAGTAGATCTGGGTCCAATTTTCGTTTTAATCGGTTGAAAAAAAGGCGTTAAAATTGCATATTCGGTTTCTTCACCATTCTACGACGCAAAAAAAAGTGCGATTGCTTGGCCCTTTTTCTCCCACCTGTGTTAGGGAATAGCGCGTGTTACTGCCGTTGGGCGTATTTTTTCCCCACCTTATTGCGGCGTATACGAGAAAGTTTAGAGGAGACGCCTCCCACTAGTTTGTCCAGGTTAAGGTTAATAAGTTAATTTCTATCTTTAGACAAGAGCAATTAATTATTGTGTTATCTTCGACGAAATGAGAACAAGAAAACTTAAACGCATATTGTGGTGTTCTTATCTATGAGTATGGGAGAACAAGAAAAGTTAAGAAGAAGAAAAAGTTTAAAACGACTAATTAATACACTAAGCAACTACAAAAAATCTGAATTTTTTCCCTGAAAGTCAGATTTTAAAAACATTTTAGGATTACCTCTTGTCAAAAATTCACCCAAATTTCATCTGATTGTTTCTTTTCAGCTTGTCTCATGTACATCAAATATATTTATATTTAAAAAAATATTTCCTGCTTCCAAAATGCTGAAAGTTTGTTAGAGAATTAAACAGAAAATATATAGAGGAAAAGACATTTTGGCATGTTATACCATCCAGTTTTAAGCAAACAATAATTTTAATTTTTCACTCTTAGTCATAATTTATATTATGTTTAGCAGGACAAGCAAAGAGAAACAAAAAGTGTCAATATCGAATTTCATGCGAAAAAAATTGAACACAGTTATTTTAAGCGGAAGAAACCTGTAATTTTCCATGTTTTTCAAAAAAAAATAGAAAATGGGCTGTAGCGCCACTGGTTTTAAATAAGTATGCTTGCTTCTTTGTCTGTGGCTCCTGCGATCGTGTTAGAGAATAAAAGTTACATGAGGGGAAAATTGCAAGCCGTTTACGAAGTATGACAGTTAAAGTGAAACGGAAATAGAAACTTTGCGTTTTACTAATGAACACATACATAATCAGTGGCGATTTTTCTCACAGGTGTTAGAGGCGATCGCCTCTTGTCTCTAGAATCTAGGGGGCCTCAAAACCTATACATCGTAGTGCTAAACTGACGATGAGTTTGCTCCCCTGATTAGGATGAAGGGGTCTCAAAGCAATTTTGCGCCTGCGGCCTCATATTGACAAATTTCGCCACTGTACATTATAATACTAATTAGTGTGCAATGAATTTGTTATCGAAGAATTTATTAAGCCAGGAAGCCCTTGATTTAACTTATTTCTATAGATAGGTATAGCAACCAATAACTAAGAGGCTACTAGACGGACACGTGGAAGTTACAAGTATCATAGAGTTTAATTATTGCCCTACGTACGAATATGTGCTAATTATCTTTTGATCCTCAATAGCAAGGGAGATATAGGGAAAATCTGCCACATATCTGGGTTGCAAAAGAGTGGATAGATCCCTCTCCTCAACTTCTAAGCGGTTGAAATTATTTAGAAGCTGCAAGGCAAATTTTGTTCGTTACCATGAGGCAGTGATTCGACCAATTTGCATCATCTTTCTAACTTCAATAGTTAGGAAGTTCCGGAGAAATGAAAATTCGACCCTCCCCGCTAGAATTTCCACCTCCTTTGAGCTGGATGGTCCTTCTGAACGAGACTTTTACCCTCGCACAATAAATCCATCATTGGTTCAAATCCAAATCACTGCAGTCATATTTTAAACAAGATAACTCGAGTGATCGATCTCAACTAGATTTATTTTGAGAACTAGAGAATTGTCTCGCTCACAAGTTTGTCGAGTGACTTCCAGGCGAAACCTTTTTTAAACATAGCAAAGAACATTCACGCTGCGTTTTTATCGCATAAAGTGCAACAACTGGAAGGTATTGGAGGAAATCTGTTTTCTACTTCGGCTGATAAAACGACGCGATTGTGCAAGTAAAGAGATGAAGAATTTCGATTTAAGTATCCTATTTGTGTGTTGATTTCACTCTAAAAAATGCATTATATTAAAAGATGACTAAAATAAGATCCATCTGAAATAAATCCTTCCGGAATTGCGGTTTTAGATGGGCAGATGGAGCGGATTTACAGGAGATTTATTCATCAGGGCCAAAAATCGAAGCACCGATGCACGCGGGAAAGAGATGGAACCGCGATTTGTTTATTCCTTTTTCTGATAAATAGTTCCGGTCTGAAGCGAAGCCATTACAGTGGTCATCAGCACTGTCCTCTGAATCGTATCACCAACAGGTGGGAGAGGGGAGGGAGACAGATAAAAATAGAAAATCGTTCTTCTCGAAAGGTGAATCGGAAAGGGAAAAAGTGATTTAACCTCAAGACACAAGTACAAAAAAGCGAAATCAGAAAGCGAAACGACTGACCACCTGTGGCTTCCGAAACCCCCACTGACCGTTAGGCCTGACGATGGTCAGCCGCTCCGATGCTCAAGATAAGCGAACGAACAGAACTGCCTTCTTTTATATTTTTCTTTATTATTTCAAGGTTCTTCTTTTGTTGGAAGGTTACAATTGCAGTTAAGGTTACCGCTCGTGGAATTCCGTATTACATCGGATATTGATAACTATGAATGGTGGCCAATCTGGCAGAGCATCAAATTGTTAGCGTAACGGAACGACTTGCCTGCGCAGGGAACGAAAATAATTTCTCTAATCTGTTCCTTTTCTTATGCTGCCCTTTTTTATTGCTCTTTTATGCGATTTTTCCATTGTGGTCGCCATTGCGGGCCAAGAGGCTGAACCTTGGCGATTTCTTTGGCCAGAGGACCGCTCCAACAATATGTTACGCTTTGATGCGTTCGCTGTGTATCGTAAATATGTGTAACAAATGGCTCCAGACGAAAGGAGAGAAAGGTCTTGCGAACATGAATAAAATTATGCCATTTTTACGATCCCGAATGCTAATTTGTTTGAAATCCGAATTCGCAAAAGCTGGCTGTCGTTCTTTTCTTTTATCTTTTTATGGCTGTTGATTTTCCTTGCGCATTTATGATTTTAGCAGAAGTTGCACCACACCTGGATTAGTCGATTAGGCTTAACATTTTGAAAAAGCATTCAGAAAATAATATATGCTTGTTTTGGGTAGATTGTTTATTGAAAGTATTCTATTAGGTGGCTTCGGGGTCGGATGGCTCCAGGTTCAAAACCCGATTCCACCGAAGATCCGCCGTGTACGTGGGCCTGTTGCACGTTAAATCATAAGTAGAGGGTCGAAACGTCCTCCCGCTGGTGTGGTGCAAAAGTACCTGCACTGGCCCGGCCTACCCAAGGAGTGTGCTAGACCGGGAGAGGACCAGCGGGGAGATAGCCACCCA
The DNA here is from genome assembly GCA_013235015.1 of Araneus ventricosus. Taxonomy (NCBI): domain Eukaryota; kingdom Metazoa; phylum Arthropoda; class Arachnida; order Araneae; family Araneidae; genus Araneus; species Araneus ventricosus. The sequence continues at coordinate 49,650 of BGPR01002810.1, read as the reverse complement.
AACAGCATGTGGAGAACGAGATGTATTAGATACAATAAAACTATGCAGACATTGCCCAGACGGCTTTTAAATGCATGAGAGCTGAGACATGCATGGTTCGACCCACCTCGGTGAGGAGAGAATAACTTGATTTGCATGTACTCAACCACCGAGTTTGGCATGGAAGTTCGGAGAGGAGAGTGCCAGCTCATGTGTCGTCCTCGTCATCTGACCGTGTCTTAAAATTACGAGGTCAGTCCCAAGATAGCCTCGTGTTGCTTCGAGACAGAACGTCAACGCTAAACACTTGACGAACAGGAACCTGATTTAAATTTTAAAAACTGTGTGCAAAAAGAAACAGAATTCAAAATATTACTATTATTCTCATTAGAGTTCCGGAATCGGTTTCAACGCATAATTGAAGAGCTGAGTGGATAAACATGTTAAGTGGAATATTTGGAAAAATTGAGATATTTGGGCAAAAAAACACGTTAAAGTCTAATTGAAATATAGGAAGTTCATTTCATCTGTAAAGTAAAAAAATAACGAAGTTTTCACTGGATGAACATGTTAAGTGCACATTCTCTCGCTGCTTCGTAGTGGAAGAGCATATTAAGGGCACTTAGCATCTTCTTCCATGAGAAACTTGTTAAACTTGAGTAAAATAACATTTGCTTCCAGTGAAGCAGATCGTTTTCAGCTCGGGAAATAGTGCTAATACACAAATATTGACAATACAATTCGAAAATAGAAATCGTTTTCATTTAAAAGAAGTTTTCGCGGTAATTCTTTGCAGCTTTTCTATTTGGTCTTCATCGCGACAAGCTGAACTGCATTGCATCACAAAGAAAAGAGAAATTAACTGTAAGTCGAAGAACTTTTAGAAACTCGTCAAATTTTTTTAAATAATGGTTTATTTCAGCCTTGCCGATGCAATTGATTCTCATGAAATTGAACCAGGAGATAACTATTCTTTTTTTTATTTTAAAATTTTTCACCGATTACTTAAATTAGTTGGCTATCTATTATACTGTTTGCATTTCTGCCTTTTCTTTTTAAACACTTGTATTTAGCTCGACTTGCTTCATGTATGTTAATAACAATATTAAAAACGATCTCTAGTTTTATTAAAACCTCAAATACCTGCATGACATTCCTTTCTATGTTCCCGAGACATTGATAGAGATGCTTTGAGGACAGCTTTGCAGACACCACTCAACTCTTCAGTGCGAAAAAGTATTAAAGACGGAACATCGAGGAACACGAAATATTTTTACGAAATCAAATCAAGTTAAGAAAATACTATTAAATAAATATTTTTGAAGATTCATTTTTAAAAACTACATTTCCATTACTGTGCTAAAGAGTAGATTTCCTTATACAGCAAAACCTGTCTTTAACGATATTGTAGAGACCTAAAAATATATTGCTATGGACAGTTTGAGAAATTACGCATCTAATATTTATGAGCGTGTGCATGCATTAATATACTGACATATTTTATTGCGTTTATTGATTCATCTTACAAATAGTCGCTGTTATAAAATTGTATTTAATAAACATATAAAATATACAATTTTATATACGAATATAAAATTTATATGAAAACCTTTTTTAGGAATTTGGAAATGAAAATTTTAGTTGCAATCTTTTTCAGCATCGTCATTTACAGCACCTTTAAATTGTTTACGTTTGCTACCAAGTTTACTTTTTCTCTTCGATGTTTTTTGGTCATTTTTTTTTCAAAAAAGTAGCTATTGTCGACTAAAAATTCCCATTTTTTTAGTAGCATCAACTTGCTTTAGTTCTTGATCGATTTCCGAAACAATTTGAAGTTTTTCTTTAAATGCCAATGTTTTACGCGCAATGACTCAAGGTGTCAACACATCAAAAGCGAATTTCGAGGAACAAGTGGTCAGTTCGAAGTGCTAAAGGCGAATTAACGGATTATTGCACACCAGGAGTTGCAGATATCAAACATTCTGTGCATATTCCAATTGCTAGCTCCCCGTATCCCCCTGCTGCAACAATAGGTTCCGGTTTATATCCCTCTCCCCCCGATTCCCCTGTTATTTATTTATTTATTCAAAGAAAGCACACTACAGAAATCACTCCATTTACAGAGTGCATGATCAAAAACATACAAAAAGCACAAGCCACAAAGTGAATTAAAACACAAAGAAAAAAAAAGTAACTGCAGTGAATACAACAGTTCAAAGCTCAAAACCTCATCATTTATAAAAATGTAAACACATAAATGTTTTAAAATGAAAAAACGCAATTACAAAAGCACTAAAAATACACTGAGGATCCAAAAGTCCATGTTGCACACCGTCACATTAAAATTATAAAAAAAATCACACAATTTTTTTTTTAAATTTAGAACACCAAATCAAAAAACCATTTAAAAAAGCAAGGGTCAAAAAGTCAAATACACACAAACACTAGATCAACGTATAAAAATCTTAATATGTATAGTCAAGTGTTGTATAGTCAAGTGTAAGAAAAGAAAAAGAAATCAGGTCATATATTTAAAAGTTGAAAAAAATTCGATTTAAAAACAGTAGGAGGCATATGATAAATGTCCAGTTCACCAGAGATCTTGTTAAAAGTCTTATAAAATTTATACAACGAGAACCTGTCAGTATAATTAAATCTAGAATACACATTAGAAAAAGAACCCTGGTTCCTCAAAGATCTGGCAGGCACAGCGAAATTTATAGCGCTCAGTATATCAGTACAATCGATCGAACCATTGATTACCTTGTAAAAGAAAAGAACACAAGAAACATCTCGTCTGGAACACAAACTAGGTATATTAAACATATCACGTAGACAGGAAGAAGATATATCTTTTAAGTAAATTCCATTTTTCTTGTAAAGACATTCTGACATTCTAAGTTATCTGACATTCTTAACCATAGGGAATCATTTTCCAAGGGGGAAAAAATCGGGATTGTTCTATAGCAGCTTTTTAAAGACGTCAAGTTATCGTTGTAGACAGGTTCAAAATGCATTGAGTTAATAGGAATTCCACCGGTACCATACCAAATGTTTTTATAGACAGGTTTATCGTTAGGGATAATATACACAGGTTTCATCGTATTTATTATGTTCTAATTTTTAATATTTTATTTAAAATTTATTACTATAAATATTACAAGATCTTGTAATCATTTTCCTCAAATTATGGAACGAAAATTTAATTATGTCAAGCAATCAATTGATGACCAAGTTCTGAAAATATTAAAATAGTGTATTGTCTTCAAGAACACACAACTATACAAATTTTGAAAACACATTAGTAAGTAAATGCAATACGAGTTTTAAAACTACATTTTCACAAACAGGAAACAAGTCGAATTAAATGATACTGCAAATATATGATGATAATGAACAATACCACGAAACCATAATGGTAAATGGCAGAAAACATCATGCTTTCGAAATTTGAAAGATCTCCATAAAAAAAATTCATGTCACCAAAAGGGAAAGAAATGTCCTCATTGAAAAGTGGATTAGAGTAGAAGAATTGGGTTCGTACTTTTATAAGGATTATTATGATCTTTATACGCCTTTTAAGAAAGTTGTTTTGAGGAAACAGATAAGTTGTTTAAAATAACTCGTAAAATTTCAAATTTTAGGAAAAACCAACCGATACGGAGTGAAGTTAACAGCAAAAAAAGTTTGAAAACAAAGAACAACAGCTTCCTGTTATTGAAAAAGAATATGATATAAAAGAATATTTTTATGAAACGTTATTTAATTATATTACGTAATTCAAAAAGAAAAAGCAAAATATTAACACTCTCCAATGCGTTTGAAGTTCATTTTTATTGATTTTTAAACTTGCATAAAATTTGGTGATCTTTTAACGCAGCTCCAACATCCAATTTGCTTAATTTTTCTTGTTAAACTTGTTATGGAAATACATAGAGTTTTATAATTATACAATTTTGAAATTCATTATTAAGCGTGTGTATTTAATCTACCACTATTACGTTGATGCAAAAAGGAGCATGCACTTAACACGTTCTTTCACGCCTAAGCAAAAAAAGTTTTTGTCGCGTGAATGGAAGAAAATGTTGAGTGCAAAAGATTATTAGATTTCTCTATGATTTAAAGAGCTACACTCGTGTCAATAAACATAAAAAATTTGGAATACTTTTTTTGTCTCCAAGGTACTAGAAGCGCAAAAATTGAGTGAAAAAAAATGTAACCTATAAACTTTAAAGTTTGTTTTCTCAAATTCGCTTAATTGTCATTTAACATGTTCATCCACTCAGCTCTTCAATTAACAAACCAAAATTCCACGGTAAAAACAGAGTCAGTTCTTTTTACCAGTCACCTTTTAAAATCAAATCACATACTATATAAAAAAATCATAAATTTGCTTCGGGAAATAAACGAAGCCTTGACACATCAGTGGTGCAGTAACAGGAAGTGCGAGGTGGCAGTCCCCTGGGCGGCCGCTGAAAGGGACAGGGATAATCAGACACACCTCCGGTTCAAACCTAATATAACAAGAGCAGCATACTTTCACCAATCCTGTCACATAAAAAAAAAACGATAACGATTATTTGATTTTTTCGCCTTTTGTCGTTAAATTACGAATTTTTGAAAAACGACTGTTGGTGAACGCACGATTTCACAAACTATCTGCAGGGATCAAGGGTGTCAAATTACGTTACTAATAAAGTGTGTATTTTCTCTGGAATTGATTCCTTTTATTTTGAGGCTTATGGGCTCTAAGGAAGAGCGGCATGTTGCAAGCTAAAGGAAGGGCGGCATGTTGCAAGCTAAAGGAAGGGCGCATGTTGCAAGCTAAAGGAAGGGCGGCATGTTGCAAGCTAAGGGAAGGGCG